>CAUYON010108039.1:0-13075 GCA_963573935.1 Arctocebus calabarensis
TTATGAAGCATATTGCAAGGGTACAAGTCAAATCTATCAGGTATTGAACGCAAATGTCTTAACACTGTGATTAAGTAAATTAGGTGAAGGCTATGTTAATTAGTAGGATGTAAGCACTCCAATTTGTACAAATAATCAACACATTGAATCCCACAAAGACATAAATGTATTCATGATCTATGTATATATGACTTAATAAAAAAAAGAAAAGAAATGGTAAAATACTTTTCATTTGCTGATAAAATGATTATTTCCTTTTTTAAAAATTTCAAAATGTTAAGGGAGCACAAATGTTTTAGGTTATATAGATCATTTTTGTAACCCTTAAGTCCTAGTGATAAGTGTGCCCATTACCCAAATAGTGTTCATAGCACCTGTAAAGTTGGTTAATTGCCCTAATTTACCTCCCTCTTCCCTGCTTGATTTCCACAGAATTTTACTTTCCCCAGTGCACATATGTCCTAATCAGTTAGTTACAGTTTTATGGTGAGTATATATAGTGCTTGTTTTTCCATCCTTGAGATACTCCACTTAGGAGAATTGTCTTCAATTCCACTCAGATTGTTGCAAAAGGTATTAATTCATCATTTTTATGGCAGAATAGTACTCCATGGTGTACAAATGCAAATTTTATCAATTCATGAAATTGATGGGCATGTGGGTTGATTCTATATTTTTGCAATTGTGAATTGTGCTGTAATAAACATTTGAGTGCAGGTGTCTTTTTGATTAAAAGTTTCTTTTCCTTTGGGTAAATACCCAATAGTGGTATGGCTGGATGGAATGGTAAGTATACTTTTAGGTCTTTGAAGAATATGCATGCTGTTTTCTATAGAGATTATACTAATTTTCAGTCCCATCAACTGAGTATAAATGTTCCTTTCTCTCTACATTCATGTCAGCATCTATTGGTTTTCTATTTTTTATTTAAAGCCATTGTGATCAGAGCAAGGTGGTATCTCAGTGTGGTTGTAATTTGCATTTATCTGATGATTAGTGATGTTGAGCATTTTTTCATGTGTCTATTGGCCATTTGTATATCTTCTTCTCACAACCTCCTGTTCATGTCTTTTGCCTACTTTTTATATGGTTGTTATTATTCTTTGCTTGAGGTCTTTGTACATTTTCATTATGAATTCTGAATCAGATGTGTAGCTTGTGAATATTTTCTTTCATTCTATGGGTTGTGTATTTGCTCTTTTGATCATTTCCTTAGCTATGCAGAAACTTTTTGATTTAATCAAATCCCATTTATTAATTTTTGATGTTACCATAATTGCCATTAGATTTAGTCATGAATATTTTGCCTAGGCCCACATCTAGAAGGATTTTCCCAATATTTTCCTATAAAATTCTTATAGTTTTATGACTTAGATGTAAGTCTTTTATCTATCTTGAGTTAAGTTTTTGAGGGGTGAGAGGTAGGGGGTCCTGTTTTATTCTTATGCATGTGGTTATCCAATTTTCCCAGTAGCACTTAAAAGAAAGGCACAGACTAATATCCTCTCTGAATACAGATGTAAAATCCTCAATAAAATAATAGCAAACTGAATTCAAGAGCACATAAGGAATATAATCCACCAAGACCAAGTGGGCTTCCTCTTAGGGATGCAGGGATGGTTCACCATATATAAATCAATAAATGTGATTTACAGCATAAACAAAAGCAAAAACAAAGATCATATGATCATCTCAATGGATGCAGAAAAAGCATCTGACAAAATCCAGCACCATTTCATGAAACAAAAGCATACATTATGTATTATTCCATTTATGTGAAATCCAATTACAGGTAGTATTAATATATGGCAAAAGAAATGACAGTTACGTTTGCCCTTGAGAGGCTGGTTGGCTGCATTTAGTCATTATGGGGGTTGTTCCATTCTTCATTTTTCAAATAACACATAACACTGTAGCCCTGCATCTTCCTCTCAATCTCCACTGCTGCTTCGGAGTTCTTCAGGGCACACTAATTGCTCTCCTGATGACTGAGACCATCCTCCCCCTACAATAGGAAGTCTCTCATCCTGTTGAAAATTTACATCTACTCATTGTTCTTTACCATTTTCTTTGTCTTTATGAATCTGACTCTTATGTTATAACTTCAGTGGGGTCTTTAATAAAAAAGAAGGCATGCTTTAACCAGGAACTTTAACCAGAAACTTTTAAAAATAGAAATTAATAAACAATAATTTGGCATTTTTATTCCCTGTTGCCTTTTGGGTACTGGGAAGTGCTGATTTCATTCTTGTTAGACAAAAAAAGTTTATGAATTTTCATAGCATTGAGGAACATAGAGATGTTGATTAAGACATTATCATAACAACAGTATGATTGACTAAGAGCCAGACAGGCAGTCTCATATTAAAAATTACTTTCACAGGAAGCAGCTGCAATTTCTGAAATTCAGAACTCTAAAAAGATTCACTATATATATATATATATATCAATAGCACAAACAAATTTATATTAACACAAAGCAGAACAAGATGTCCTAGGAGATATTATTGATACTTTCATAATAGTCTCAATTTATAATTTATCATGTCATTATCATTATTAAACCACATAATATTAATTATAAATTAATTTTATAATGTAAGCTATTTCTCCCTTTACAGCTCATTCTTATCTTTCTGAGATTGTTTTTAATTTTCTGAGATTTATCTTCTCTTATGTGTTAATTAGGATGAATTCTCAAGGTTGGATTGTATTTTTATATGATTGTTTTTCATTTCTTTATAGATGACCTGTTTATACCATCTTTATTTTATAGGAATTTAGATTTTTAAAAATTAAATAATATTCCAGTTATGTTTAGGAGATCATATCTTTGCAATGGCTTTAGTGGAGATGGACAGGAATTTTTCAGTAATTTATACTAGCCTTTCACAACCTCCATGCTTCTCTCTACTACATATTTGTTTTTTTTGTTTTTTTGTTTTGCAGTTTTTGGCCGGGGCTGGGTTTGAACCCACCACCTCTGGCATATGGGGCCTGTGCCCTACTCCTTTGATCCATAGGCACCGCCCTTCATATTTGTTTGTTGCTTAAGTTCCATTTACTCTGGTCTCTATTCAGGACCTCCTATTTTATATATGTTGTTTCTTCATAGCTTATCCTTCATATGTAAAGTCTTATATCCTCCACAAACATCTCAGCATCTTAATGACTATTTTTACATGGTATCATTTTTCCTTAGGATGTCCACAGAAGACCAGAACATAGTAGACAGCCTTATTTGGGCCCGTATACTTGATCACTTCAAACGACATAAGGTGGACATCTCATATGCAATAAAGAAGACATTTCCATTCCTTGAGCGCCTTAATGACCATAAATTAATCACAGATAAACTGTTTAAAGTAAGTAAAGTTCATGTGTCACAATCTTGTAAGCCAGCCCCAAATAACTTGACTTGTGATATCCTAAAGCTTGGAGTAAAGAAGATGACTAAGGGGTCTTCTATGAGTGGGGTTCCTTTTCAAGTATTCTGTGAGTGCCCTGTAAAGAGGAAGGGGAGAAGAAGCAGAAATCCTGCATCTTACTCAAGGAATAATGTTCTGTGGCACCCTCTGGCATGATCCAAATAAGCTGGATCAGAAATAGATATACTCCATAAATGTACAATGTCTTATACCAATTCATAAAATATAACATTTACTGTAAATTAAAAATAATTTTACATCAATTAAAAAACTGATGAATAATTATGATTGATTTACTGAAATACCAATTAGCATGGCATTTTATTTTGGTTAACATCGGTTTAAATATCTGGATCTAAGAACATTAAAATCCACTGGAAATTAGTGTCTGTTTAGGACAAATTTAGAAGTAGAGTTTGCTATTCTTACTTCAACATTTTGCAGGTTTCCTTTTTCTTCTCTTTTTAAATGTTTAAAATTTAGTTAATTTTACCAATAGTTTCTATTGGAGATGTGGAATAGCAAATCTTCTCTTTACCTGTGAGTATGCCTCCTCTGTGGCCAAGTTCATGGCAAAAAGAGAATAGTCACCTGGTTTTCCTGAGCCTTTCTGGCAGTGTTAGTTCTGAGGAAAGGGCAGAGGTTGTCAACAGAATAGCCGCTCATCACCTGCTAAGTCTATTCTTAAAACATCTTGCCTAGGCTTCTAAAGGGTTACACATTATTTCATGTAAACTTGATTTTATTTCCTAAAATTGCTCCTTTTTATATCTAATGTCAATGAAAGTAAAGAGATCAGACTCATCAATGGATATTTTTAAGGAGGAAGGCTTTACTTGTTTCATTTAGTAGCTATATGAATACATAAACATTATAAAACTTTATGTGAGAAGACATGTATGTAGAGCAATTGGAGCCCAATAAATATAAAATTACTTTCTAGGGATCTTTGAAATCCATATTTATATTTTTGCCCTTCAATATTTCTTAAGGATTCTCAAGAATCTTGTGGAAACCTGGTCCCTGTGCAAAGAGTGGTGTACAATGTTCTCAGTGAGCTGGAGAAGACATTTAACCCAGAAGTCTTGAATGAATTGTTCAGCGATTTCCACATGAAAGAATACCCTGATTTAATTCCCATTTATGAAAGCTTCAGAAATGGTAATTAGGTTTATTACCTACCTTCTGAGGTCCAGGGCCAATTTTTTTCAGCAAGCATATATTGAGCTTCTAGCCCATGCCACACACTGTACTCAGCAGTGGGGATGGAGCAGTTAACAAAACAGGCAAATTGTGAACCTTCTTGAAGCTTATGGTGCTATGGTATGACAACCACTTTGAGGTCTGCTAACCTGGACATTGAGACTCACAAGATAACCGGAGCCACACTGACATCAGGTTTACTTAGAAGAACAGAATCCCAAGAGGGCAACATCATTTGCTTCTCTTCAGTGGGAGCCCTTGCAGCGGTCTACACAGCAGCTCCCTAGTTGCCACCTGCCTTGAGTAACAGCTTATCTGTGGTTGCAGAATCCACCTTGGCCTGGCACTACATGCCATGACAGTCACTGTATCTTATAAATCCTCCATACTCATAACTTTCAGGGACCCCACAAGGAAGAAGCTGAGTTATGAGAGTTACCAAAGTCATGGCTTTCTCTAGTTCATGCTTAGTCTCTCTTTCTCTAGTTCATGACTAGTCTGCCAGTCATGGCTCTTTTTAAGCTTTGTGGTTGCCTAGTAAAAAAGGCCACAATTTCCAGAACAGCAAAAAAGAAAGTAAATGTTGGGTGAAATTTGCCTTTGACAATAGAGACATTTTTTGTTTGTTTGTTTATTTATTTATTTATTTATCCTTTACCCACAAAGGGTAAAACAAACATTATATAAATAATCACAAAACTGATTGCTCCGCCAGGGACTACTTTTGGAGCTATACAAAACTAAAAGCTTGATTCTAGACCTTCTTCTTAATAAGCCAGGGTTTCTTCCTCTTTTACTGAGACATGGTAATGAGGATGCCCTTGTATTTCTTTTTTCACTTGCCTAGAAAACAGTTAATTTCAACACAGTTTGATCTCAACACAGTTCTCCCAAATAAAATATAGAGACAGCACAAGAAAAGTGGGCACATGCCCCTAGGAGGGCAGATGCTACGAGAAGAGGAATAAAGGGTGAGAAAACATCTGCAAACAGATCGAATTGGACTTAGCCACATCAAGAGTGCAGAGCAGTGGGGGAGCCAATTCAAAAGAGACAAGTTGGAGAAAGATTTAGAAGGGTCTGACATTTAAAGTTAAGGAATTTGAAGTTTATTTAAGAGGCAGTCAAGAGGTATAACAGGTTTATAAGCAAGGGAAAATATTTAAGCAGGTTGCTGATTTCTGTCAATAGTTACTCTAATTTAATTAAAAATAAAATAATATCTATAGGAAATCATTTAAATGAGAAGAGGAAATTAAAGGAAATAAAATAGTGGTGCAGAAATTTCAAGTCAATATTGTATTTGTTACGGGAATGTCCCCAGGTTGTGCACACCTAGGGAACAATGTTACCTTTACTGCTCACTTCTCATGGGGTCTGATCATCTCCATGGACTACAGGGACCCTCCACCCCAGCCCCTTGAGTGGCTCCCTGTGCTTGGGTTACCAGCAGCAAGACTGACAGCTGCCCAAGGTGCTGCCCACCACCTCACCCAGCACTGCTGCCTCCCTGCCCTTGGGGAGATGCTGCCTCCTCCTGTACCCAAAGTCCATGCCAGCTGCCCCCATGTCCTCTTATGTGCCTTTGGTAATCACTCACCCTCCCTAATCCAATTAAGCCCAAACATTCCTCTTTTCTAGGCCCATTACTAAATCTCTTTATAATCATCTCTGTCCAGGATGTGAGATCTCCGGAAGAAATCCCCTTTTCCTTCCTAGTGTAAACAGTTCAGAAAACAGACTTCATTTCTATTATTTGTTTTGATATATGCTTTCCTTGCCACCTGAAAATATTTCAGGCAAGTGAAATAGCTCACAATGTTTTTATTTTTTTTCCCCTTAAATCTGAGTGTCTCTTTTCTGTGTGGGGAGCAAAGTCTTCCTTGATGACATCTTCTGTGTTCTGTCCCAGGGATGATGGGAGAACTTTTAAGTCATGTTGGACCCACTGAGCTTTGAGCAACCCAAGGGCTGGGAATTTCTAAATTTAAAATTTCCAGTTGTTGTCCCTGGTTTCTGCTGGAGATATCTAATTGTCTTGTCTCTCCTTTTGACTCTTTCTCACTGGCTCTTCAGTGGTCCTAGAAAACTCATATTTGCAAGAAAGCAATGAAGAAAAGAGAGTGGAGAGGCCCTGTGGCCAACTCAGCCTTGAACAAGGTAATAACAACAAGAAGGAATTTTCCCTTCTGTTAAGAGGAAAAGGGGCCTGAGGTACGGAGTGGAGATGCTGAGTCAGGGAGGAGTGAGGATGAGGAAGGCTGAGAGGGGAGTTTGTCCAAGTTGCTACCCAGGTGTGGGGTCCTTGAGGAGCAACCATAACCAGACAGTGTTGGACCAATAACTAGGATGGAGGGACTGGAGTGCAGGGTGTCACTAGTTCCAAATTTAAAGACACTAACTACCTAGAAGAAATTGTGATTAAAAAGATCCCTCCAGGAGAAAATCTGTCTAGAGCTGTGAAAGGCTGAGAACCATGGCCCATGGTCAGTGTTAAAAAGAAGACTGAAAGAAAGCATCTGTCTTAGTTACCTGTGCCTCACAGGACACTTCTGATGGTGCATGTGTGGACAAGCCACATTCAGTTACCAGAGTATGCGGTGGCCTGGCTGAGGCGCCTCAGCAGGCTGCACCAGACTCCCTGGATCCGCCAGCTCCCATGGGCTCTGCATTGTGACTTACAGGGGATCTTTAATGCCTGCACTCTAAAGACTGAAAAGGGATTAGGGGAAAATGACAAAACCCATATTTCACTTTCTGAAATAAACTTGTAATTTCTTCCCCCAGGAACTGGTAAAAACTCTATTCCGAGCCTGCCTCAGCCACCTTCAGATGCCTCCGTTTCCACTGGTTTGTGCCTATTGACTGCTCTTGTTGCCTCATCTTATTCTGGAATGTGCTGTGAGAGCTGTTTCTGTGTGTTGCTGATTGCCCAGAATTTTCGCTCTCTGCTTCTGCACTTCTTCACCTGCAGGATTGAAATAATAGGTTGTTATCCTCCAGGTATCCTGGGAGGGTTTCTTCTTCCCATTCCCTTTGACACACTTGCTGCCAGTTCTTGTGGCTCTGGGCCTGAATCTTTTACTCATGTGTCTGCTTCACAGTTTTCTGCCTGTGCCTGCTTGAATGTGCCTACTGCCTCAGTGCTTTGACCTCCATCCAGTGGTGGCCCAGGCTGTGGTGGCTGGAAGAGACAGGGAGTGATGGGCAGCAGAGGGCAAATAAGATATCTATGAATCAAAACATGGTTTAGGTAAAACCTCATCTGAAAACGGGCTCTTAGACCACATCTCTGAAAGAGCACAGGTACCTGCAATGAGAAAAGATGCAACCAGAGACAAAAATGATGCATTAGGAAGCCAATGAGCAAATCATCAATGGGCCCAAGAGCCTGAGCCGGCAGAATAGACTGACTGAGTGGGTTTGCATGAGTGTGGAGGGGCCAGGGGTCCCTGGCCGAGGACAGGGGAATTAATGCACAATACAGGGAGCCAGTTATTTATCAAGATGGGAAAATCACACCGACACAGAGATTGGAGGAAAGGAGCCTGATATACTGAGGAGACAGACCTGGAGGAAGAAAGAAGGGAAAACTGAGAGATAGGGGAGAGAGTTACAGAGCCTCACCAGGGAAGAAATACAGAAACAAGTCAAAAGGATTTAGAGAGAGACTGGCCCTGGGCTCAGGGAGGCACAGACACCTTCACAGGGTGGAGGTAGCAGCATTTGCAGGCAGGGCTAATAAGCAGAAACTTGAGAAGGAAAGACAGGCAGGGTGAGGTATGACAAAGTGGACATGGGACAGATCAAGGCCCTGTTGGAGCTCAGCTATGTTCTCTGTTATCTTCAGAGTCCTGGAAGCCACTATTGAATAATGGAGATTCTGTTGATGAACAAAGTAATTATTACTTACCTACATATTTTCTGACTTTTTCCAATGCTCTGTATCTTTTGGGGTAGCTGTTTACTTTTTACCATCCTAATCATTTCTTTAATCTGACTGCCTAACTGAAACTTTGTATCCTTGGGTCAACATCTCCCCCAACCCCTACTTCGCCCAACCCCCACCCCTTTACCACCACAAACTGTCAACTTCTATATATTTACCTTTTTGTACCCCCGTGTGTAAGTGAGATATGCTATTTTGTCTCTCTCTGTTTGGCTTATTTCCCTAAACACAATGTCCTCCAGATTCACTCATGTTCTCACAAATGACAGGATTTCCTTCTTTCTTAAAGCTGAATAGAATTTCATTGTATTGTTGGGGATTTGGGTCCAAGCCAAAATATGACGCTCACTCTCTTCATCATTCCCCAAGCAGATGATATCTCTTTCAACACTGTGCTGCTTGGGATTGGGGAAGTGTTGGCAAAGATGATGTAAAACTGTTCCTCCTTTTCATTTCAATGTGTTCTTTCTTATTTTTTCTGTGCTACACCACCTAGTTATACCACCTAGTTACACCTAGTGCTACACCACTGTGACCTCTCATCTGGTTTCCTCAGCTCTCATGAAGGTATTTTCACTAATTTCATGAAGGGATACTTGTTCACAATGATGTTTCTGCAGGGGGATAAGTGCTGAAAAGTCCTATTCTACCATCATGCTCTGCTTTTCCCCAAATTTCTAATTATATCTTTGTCTTCCTCCGACAGCTAAGGTTTGCTTTTGTGTTCCCACACAAACTGCCTATTCCAACCCAGGAAACACAGTCTCTGTGCAAAGCCTCAGATTGCTATTAGCAGCTGTAAGATGCAAGAGGGAAGGACAGCTACTTTCTTTACTGGAGGGGATATCCCTGGGTAGGGAATGGATGAAAGGAAAATAAAATAAATGGTCAACTAGGGAACACCAAACAACCAAGTACAGTTGACTCTGAACTGTGTGGGGACTAGGGGATCCAATTCCCTGTATAGTCCAAAATTTTCATGTAAGTTTAGCTCCCCCAAATCTTAATTATTCACAGCATATTTTGAGTAGAAGACTTGGTAATAATATGGTCATTTGGCATATGTTTTGTGTATTATATGGATTATGCATTGCAACTGACAATAGAATAAGCTCTCTAAAAGAAAAATGTTATTAGGAAAATCAAAGAGAAGGGAAAATAGATCCATTAGGTAAAAGTAGATCATACAAGTCTTCATCCTCATCATCTGTATGTTGAGTAGGCTGAGGAGGAGGAGAAAGAGGAGGGTTTGGTCTTGCTTCTCAGGGGTGGCAGAGATGGAAGTAAGTGGATCTGTGCAGCTCAAACCCATATCATGGGGCTCTAACCAGCATCACGCAGCTCAAACCCGTGTCGTACAGATCAAACTTTTGTATTGCTCAAACCCATGTTGTGCAGCTCAAACCTGTTAATTAAGAAACAGAATGGGTTTGGCCTGACATCCTAGAATTCTGGGAGTCAGAGACAGCAGGACTGCTGGAGCCCAGGAGTTTGAGGCTGCAGTGAGCTATGATGATGCCACTGCACTCTAACCTGGATGACAGCATAAGACCCTGTGAAAAGAAATTAAAAAACAAAACAGACTAGCAGCAGGTTGGACACCTATCAGAGGTGGCTCCACTGAAATTAGACAGGGCACAGCAGGGTAGGCACCAGGTGAGGCAGGAGGCCCCCAGGGCACAGCATAGAGGAAGGGTTTCACTCTCAGCACCTGGGGCAGAGCCTGTCCTCACATATTAAGGCTTCCAAGGCTCCTCCTTTGCCTCACTTTAGTTGTGACCCTGAGAGGTAGTAATAAAAATAATGTAGGGAAAAAGAGTATGAATAGAGAAAGAGATAGAGGGAAATAAGTACCAAGAAATAAGAAAAAATGAAGGAGGCTCAAAGGGAACTCAACAGAGATTGAGCTGAAGGAATATTAATGAAAAATTGGTAGACAGCAAGCCAGGTCAGGAGGGAGAGAAGAGAAAGGAGTCAAATCAAGATGTCTGATTTGTGGAGACAGTGCCTTAAGGAAGGTATAGGGTTGCTCCTTGTTACCCTTGGGAATGGTGAGGTATTTCCTTATCAAAATGCCCTATGGCCCCTTGGATTGTAATAGGCCTTTCCTCAGGCTTCTCATCCTCTCTGTGGCTCAGTCACCTTGCATAGATTCCTAAACACACACGTCCAGCTTAGACCTGTCCAGTAGGCTCATTTCTCCAAGTGCCTGGCAACATTTGTTCAAAGATCAGGACATTTCTCTTGGGAGGCTGTGTCAGCTGCCTCTTGCTATGTCATGTAACAAAATATCCCCAAATATAGTGATTTAAAATAACATTTTATATGTCATCTCTGTTAATTATAATTTTAAAATATCTCCTGTCCATTTGTCTCCATCACCAGCATAATCACCCTAATCCAGATCCTATCAATCTCACTCAAACTAGAGGAACAACCACCTGTCTTGGGTTTGACCTGCAGTTTTGGTTCCCTCAGTCTGTTCTCTGCACTTGGGCTGAATGGATCTTTCAAACATGGAAACCAGATCATATGGTTTCCCTGTTCTACTCAGTGCCTTCTTGTGGCCCGCAGGGTTATTCCTGGTGTGCATGTTGAGGGATGCCCACCATGCAGCAGAACATTCCCCCTCACTTCCCTCTCACCTCCACAGGCCACCTTCCCACCGCCACAGACTTCTTAATTACTTGAATTTGCCAAGTTCTCCCTCTTTTATCTCTGTCTTTACATACGCTTTTGGAAAACAGTTTGGTGTTCTCTTCCACAGTTGAAAATATACATGCCCTAGAATGCAACAATTCAACTCAGAAGAAACCAACAGAAATGTGTTTTACATTCATATAAACTCATGGAAAAGCATGTCCATAGTAACATTATTCACAAAAGCCAAACACTTGAAACAGCAAAAATGGATACTGTGATGGCATACTGTACAAAGGTGAACATAATTATAGATGCCTGTCATGAGCATATTAAATAATATACATATAAACTTCGGGAGGTTTTGTTTCCTTTGAGGAAATATAAACATGTAGATTATATATAGACAGAGAGAGAGAGAGAGATAGAGAGAGAGAGAAATAGAGACAGAGATGGGAAGAGAGAGAGAGAGAGAGACGAGAGCATAATATTATTTACATAAAGTATATAACAGCCAAAATTAATCTAGATATCAGAAGCCAAGATGGTAATTGACCTTAAGAAAGAATATAGGGACAGTTACTGGGAGGTGTTACTAGGAGGCTTCTAAGGTGTTAGGGTAATCTTGTTTCTTGTCTAAAGTGATACGCTTACTTCGTGATCATTCAAAACCCACTTTATCCATGTATGTTATTCTGTAATTATAATTTTTACTTTACTTATTTATTTATTTAGAGACATAGTTTTGTTCTATTGCCCAGGCGGAGTGCAGAGACACAATCATACCTCCTGCAGCTTTGAATTCTTGACCTCTAGTGAACCTACCCCCTCAGCCTCCCAAGTAGCTGGGCCTACAGGCATGAGCCACCATGCCTCGCTGATTCTTATTTTTTCTTTTTAGAGATGAGGTCTTGCTATGTTCCCCAGGAAGATCTCAAATTCCTGGCCTCAAACAATCCTAAAATTTCTATTTTTAGGAGGCGGTGGTAGAGGTTGCGTGAAGATGGAGTTTCCTGGAGGAAATGACAATTACCTGACGATCACAGGGCTGTCTCACCCCTTCCTGTCAGGGGCCGAGACATTCCATACACCAAGCTTGGGTGATGAGGAGTTTGAAAGCCCGCCTATCTCCTTGGATTCTAATCCCTTTCTGGCTGTCTCAGATGTGGTTGGCCACTTTGATGACCTGGCAGATCCTTCCTCCTCACCGGATGGCAGTTTTTCAGCCCAATATGGGGTCCAGACATTGGACATGCCTGTGGGCATGACCCATGGCTTGATGGAGCAGGGCGGGGGGCTCCTAAGTGGGGTCTTGACCATGGACTTGGACCATACTATAGGAACTCAGTATAGCGCCAACCCACCAGTTACAATTGATGTACCAAGGACAGACATGACATCTGGCTTGATGGGGCATAGCCAGTTGACCACCATTGATCAATCGGAATTGAGTTCTCAGGTTGGTTTAAGCTTAGGGGGTGGCACCATCCTGCCACCTGCCCAGTCACCTGAAGATTGTCTTTCAACCACCCCTTCACCTGCTAGTTCACTTCATGAGGATGGTGCTGAGGACTTCTGGAGGCAACTTCCCAGTCAGAAGACAGTGGTGGTAGAAGCAGGGAAAAAGCAAAAAGCCCCAAAGAAGAGAAAAAAGAAAGATCCAAATGAACCTCAGAAACCAGTATCAGCATATACTTTATTCTTCCGTGATACACAGGCTGCCATAAAGGGGCAAAATCCCAACGCCACATTTGGAGAGGTTTCAAAAATTGTGGCCTCAATGTGGGATAGTCTTGGAGAGGAACAAAAGCAGGTGAGTCACTGTTGAGGAACTGTAGAAAGTGAATGGTCCAGA
>CAUYON010108040.1:0-13102 GCA_963573935.1 Arctocebus calabarensis
CTCACAGGTAAGGCCTTTCCAGTTTGCAATCTCACTGGTGCTGTAGTCACAGCTGCCGGCAGGATTAGACTGAACGAACACACGCAACCACTTGCCAGATCTCCACTGCTTTTGCCTTCCTCAGGGGGTCCAGAAGTCTCAAGCTGTCTCCCTGTGTCCCCAAAGGGATGTTTCTGGGCAGCCAGATCTCACCAGCCAGAGATGCCTGAAGTCTTCTCTCCCCAGTCTCACCGAGCCCAGTTGCAAGCAAGCTGTTACTCAGTCACCATCTTGGCTCCTCCCCCCATTTATGTTTTAAATGTGGTTGAAAATGAAGGGGAAATACTTGGGAGGCTGAGGCAAGAGGCTCACTTGTGCCCAAGAGTTTGAGGTTACTGTGAGCTATGATGACCCAGCACTCTACTGAGGGCAACTAGGTGAGACTCTCTCTGTCTCCAATAAATAAATAAAGTGGAAATTTTAGAAAATGAGGTTAGAGAGGCAGCTTAGGGTCATGCAGGCTATGGAAAGGTGTTGCAGGTTTCACCAAGTAAGATGGGAAGCAAGATTGGAAGAGAGGTCTCATGAAATGACCCATTTAGAAGGATGACTTTGACTGCTATGTGGGGACTGGAATGCATAGAGCCAACAGACATATCAAGAAGACCAGACTAACGGGTGAATTCAAATTTATCAACACTTGGGAGGGATTTCTGCACTAATGAGTGGAGAGGAGGTGTTCAGTCTCCAAGCTCCAGCTGCCAGAGGAGCCAGTCACAAAGCACCATCTTCTTTATCTTGCCTTCTTGAAGACCCATTTTTTAATTGCAAGGGAAGACATAAGAGCATAAGGCCTGAATATAACTACAGCCAGAGCTTTTCTTTTCTTTTTTTTTCGAAACAGATTCTCACTCAGTCACCCTGAGTAGAGTGTCATGGCGTCATAGCTCACAGCAACCTCAGACTCTTGGGCTCAAGTGATCCTCTTGCCTAAGCTTTCTGAGTCGCTGGGATACAGATCCTCGCCACAACACTCAAACAGGTTTTCTATTTTTAGCAGAGACTGGGTCTTCCTGTTGCTCAAGCTGGTCTCAAACTCCTGAGTTCAGGTGATTCACCCATCTCAGCCTCTCAAAGTGCTGGGATGACAGGTGTGAGCCTTTGCCCCAACTTTCAGCATTTCTACATGTGCAGCACCCAGCAGCATCTGTACCTTGACCTCTACTTCTGTCCTTAAGATTTCCTGTATTATCCATGACACCAAGGATTAGAGTGGAAAACCACAGTGGCCACAGAAGGTTATAGCACACAGCCAGAATGACTTATTTAATAATCCAGATGTATACCCGGCTGGAACCCTGAGAAATGTGCTATGTGATAATCTGAAGAAACTACTTAAAGATTTATTTGAAAAACATGGCATCTCTTTCATTTCCTTAGCATTTCTACCAGTTATTCAAATTATTAGTGTCTTTTGGGGCTACCAGTGTTCTGACAGATAAGTAAAGAAAAGCCAAATTGTCCCTATTGTTAAGATGTTTCCATTTATGTAGATTTTGAAAATGATTTCCTTTCTGGATGTAGCCATGGAAAGGAATTTTAAAATAGAGTTATTTGAAACTATAAATTACAACATAATTTTAATTTCAAAACCGTATTTATCAAGTGCCAATTCATAGAACTGACATCTTGTTTATCGTGTTAGAAAAAAAACGACATATTTTAAAGGGATGCTGTCTAACGTTAATCATTTTCTGTGTAATATTGTTTTCAAAAGAGATGTATGGATTTGTGATTTTTCTTGTATATGAACAGTGTCAGTGAGGATCAAAGTGACCTGACTAGAGGCAAACATAAAAGAAGAATTTGCCAGCAAGGGGAAAATGTTTCAGCCATTGATGTGTACTACGTTTCAGCTTAAATAAAATGCTTTCTGACTAATAATGTTGATATTGATCTTCACTATGTTAAAGTGTTTATTTTCAGAAGGTATACTCACAGATAGTCATTTTAATAAATAAGATGTTATTTTGACACTTTTGTGGTAATTTAATATTTGACTTTGAATGTAGTTAAGGCACTTTATATTAGAGCTTTCTATAGCATAAAGAATACATTTAAGAATTGCAGACAAGCATCGTGGGAAGTATTTATCAGAAAATATGGAAGGTGAAATGGATTAGATAACATTACTACAATGTAAAAGGAATGAGAAAATTTTCTTTTACATAAAATATACATAATAAGAAAATGAGGATAGTTAAAAGCAATTTTACATCCAAATTGTAAAATCCATAATTTTCTATACATTAAAGAAGAAATGTGGGAGGTGATGGTGTCTACCAGAGTTTTATGCTCACAAAATAAGATGAAATTGGTGTCATTTTATCTTTTCAAAGATTCAGAAAAATTTATTCACAAAATGGCTTGTGACATAAGTTATTAATTCTGAATTCTTATTACCTGGAGAGTCTCTGCCATCTCCCACAAGCCTAGATTAGTTACCTTTCCTATATCCTATCATAACATTCAGAACTTAATAAGCATGAGACATCAATAAGCTAAGACATCAAATAAAGAAATTGGTGAACGTATATGTCATTTGTGTCTCAATTTTACTTTTAAGCAAAATAAAAGATGAAGAAAATAGATTCAACAATAAGAAAATAATGTCATCCATCATTGACCTTGGCAATGGAGATAACGGAGGAGAATTTACAACACGCACCTAATGCTCCTTTAAAAAAATCTTCCTTAAATACTAATTTATGAAGGAGGATGACTGAATGCTGTTGGAACTAAGGCGTTAAGTATCTGAAGAATGGAAAAACAAGCACCAAATGTGCTCACCAATAAACTGGAACAGACCAATGAGCAAACGTCCATAGAGAGAAGTAAAACTCAATGGAAATAAAGCAGGGCATAGAAGGGAGGAGTGAAAACCAACCTAACTGGTATCATGAACACTATTTGGGTAATGGGAACACTAATAGTCATGACTCAAGAGTTACAAAAGTGATCCGTGTAATCAACAATGTTGGTACCCAAGAGTCAACCTTGTTTACTCTTTTCATTTGTATGTCTGTATAAGTAAATTGAGTTAAAAATCGTTCCTTTGTCTACAAAAACATTAAAAAAAAGTATAAATATTTGTCACATGATCCACAATTATGTTTTGGGGATCAGGTTAATTTAAGTGACTTGGGGTGGTGCCTGTGGCTCAAAGGAGTAGGGCACCAGCCCCATGTGCCGGAGGTGGCAGGTTCAAACCCAGCCCTAGCCAAAAACTGCAAAAAAAAAATTTTAAGTGACTAATAATATGAATTTTTTCTTTACTGTTTTTACTTTTTGTTTAGTTTAGTTTTTTATTTTTTTTGAGACAGACTGTCAAGCAGTCACACTTGGTAGAGTGCCATGGTGTCACAGCTCACAGCAACCTCCAACTCTTGGGCTTACGCGATTCTCTTGTATCAGCCTTCCTAGCATCTAGAACTACAGGTGCCCACCACAATACCTGGCTATTTTTTGTTGTCGTAGTCATCATTGTTGTTTGGCAGGCCCGGGCTGGATTCAAACCAAGACTCTATTACATCCAATGTTAAGTGCATATTAATTCCTTACCTCCAAAATCTTCGATTCTTTCTTTACTAAAAATTTTGTTTTATCTGGATTTGGATTAAGTATGAGGTAGGGAATTGATTGCTCTTTGAAGTAGATCAGCTGTTTCAGTTCATTCATTTTTTCATTTATTTATTTATTCCATAAATAAGGATTAAGTGCTTAGTATGCTCCAACATGATTTTATGTGCTGGCATAAAAAGTGAGAAAAAAAGACAAGTTTAATGCCTCTTAGAGCTTGCATCCTAGTGAGCAGAGAACAGCAATGTACAAATAAACACGTATTTCAGTCAATAAGTGCCAGTGAAAAATAAAGCAAAATAAGGAATATGCATACAGAGTATTACCTTACAGGAGCCCAGTAGGAAGTCTGGAAGTGATAATTCATGCCTGTCACCATTTTGTGAGGCTGAGGTGGGAGGATGACTTGTAGCCAAGAGCTTGAGACCAATCTGAGCAACATAGTGAGACCTCATTTCTGCCAAAACAACAACAACCAAGAAGGAAATATTATTTGTATATGGTGGTACAGGTCTCTTGTCTCAGCTTCTCGAATGGCTGGGATGGGAGGAGTACTTGAGCCAGTGGTTTGAGGAGCTATGATGATGCCACTGCTCTCCAGCCCAGACTAAAGAGTGAGATCCTGTGTCAAAAAACAAACAAACAAACAAAAAACAAAAAAAAGGTGTTTGGGCAGACCCACATTCTTTTGGTGATTTTTCAGCAGAGAATAAAGTAGAGAATAAAGTGACCATGTGATTTTTGGACGAAAAGCATTCTTGGTAGAGAATTGAGGCTGAAGCATTCTTAGCTGGAGAAATGAGTGGAGGACATTTGGAGAAAGGGCCAGTTCGTGTGTGGCACTGAGTGCAGTGAGATGATTTTGTCATTTATTTGGAGTGATTTAGGAAGGTTCTCAGCATACAGTGACATCCCTGATTAGGCTTTCAAAGCATCTTTTTGACTATTGAGGATATATATATTTTTACTTGGTCTTATGTCTGATCTTGCATTCTTTCCCACGGCTCCAATGACTACGCTTTTAGCTCGGGGTTTAATAATCTATGATATATAGTATTTTCTTTTGTTTAGTAGTATAAATATGCCTTCATTAGTATTTCCAGTTGTGCACTTCCCCAGGTAATATTTGGAAATACTTTTTTGTTGTCTCAATAATATTATTAGGATTTAGGTTGGAATTGTATTTGATCTACAGACACATTTTAGAGATCTCTCTTTACAATGTGATGGCTTCCCATGAAGACTATGCTAGTTCCAAATTTTTAAAGTATTATTTTAGCTTTCTTTCAATAGATGTGTTTATTCTTCACCTAGTTTCTCCATACTTATTATTAAATTTAACTGGATATTTAGATATGTATTGTTTCTATGAAATAATATCTTTTTATTATATTTTTATAAAATTATATATTTTAAATATATAATATAATAATATAAATATTATTATAATTAAATACATACATTATATATAATACAAATATATTACATTATATATAATATAAATTATATATAATATTATATTTTTATAAAATTATATATTTTTTTAAATTATATTTTATTTCTGGTATATAGAAAACCACTTCTATGTGCAAATACAGACATGAGGAAATCAATATATAACCATCTACATAACTGACCTCTACATAACTGGCTTGTATGTTCTAAAATTTTTAACTGGATTCTCTTCTATTTATAGAAAATCTTACCTTATTCCAAATATACTTATTTTTAAATCCTTTTTTCCAAAATTTGTACCTCTTATTTCCTATTCTTCTTATAGTGCATTAACTAGAATGTCAGAAGAATATTAATTACTTGTGATGATAATAAAATCCTTTTATTGTATCTGATCACTTATGTAAATTCCTCTGATAATGAGATAGCAAATTGGATTAATCTCACATGCTAACTTCAGTTAAATAGTTGTGAGTGGTTTTCAGAAATTCTGCTATGAGAAAAAAAATTCAGTGCTAACAGTACTGTGCTCTGTTAGCATTTCATGACCTGGACTTGAAAGCAAATAGATTGTTACTCGCCTAGGAATTTAATATAATGCTCAATATTAATTAGAGATGGTTTTTATCATGGAGTGCCCCTACATATAGAAGTTTTAACAAAATTAATTTTACCAGATAGTCTCATATCATGATAGTCTCTTTGATACATTCAGGATCAAATTCTCACATGGTTTTCCACTTGTACTAGGAGTTGGGGGAGTACAAAAGTGAAGAAATAGAAAGCTTCCATGTGACTCTACCAGTTTAACCTGGCAGAGTATGTCCTTCGAAGAACTAGGAGGCGGAAGCTCATTGTTTTGGAGTTCTTCCAAAAAAGAAGAAAAGAAACTGGGCTAAAAGGTTAATGTTTCATCTTTATCAAACCAAACCAGCAATTCTGCCTCAGAGACTGCAGCATTGCAGGGCCATGATTCATGCCACATAGATGGATATTTTGATTGCTAGTACCCACCAGATCCCAAGCTCTAACCCTTAAAGAAAGGGTGGACAGTTTTAACACACACACAACAATACTCTTTCTTACAGTTAGGATGCTCATACAAAGAGATAAGATAAAGTCCTGGATGTTTGGACTCCAAAATGCGAGGAGGGTCTTTTATAGTGAGGGAGAGGGTGAAACTCACCAATGATAACTCTTAAGGCAAAATAACATCCTTTCTGGATGCCTGACAATGACTGCTCCATATTTATTTACTAAACGATAGAGTGACTTTTAAAGGAATGGTTTAGTGCATTAAAATTTGGCTTTCTCAGTACAAATGATTCACGCCAGGTCTGTAGAGGGAGTCAGTTATTTGTCTATTTTAAAATTTTATTTCCTATAAACAATTGAATACATAAAATATGACAGTTTCATTTGGCAAAGAGATGTCAACAATAGTAATTGAATTGTTAGCTTTAGGTGCACATTGGAACACTTTTAAAAATATGATATGTGGATTCAAGCCCATCAGAGCCTGGTTTAATTGGCATATGGTTCAGCTTTGACATTCATGTTTTTAAAGAGTTCTAGGTAATTCCAGCTGGAGCCAGGGTAAAGAAAACTACTCATTGCTTCATCACAAAAGATGCCACTCTTCTTGTCGTTTCTTATACCAATATATAAATTAAGAAATCACTAAAGAGTTAACAAGTAAATTAAAAT
This sequence comes from Arctocebus calabarensis, assembly GCA_963573935.1. Lineage (NCBI taxonomy): Eukaryota > Metazoa > Chordata > Mammalia > Primates > Lorisidae > Arctocebus > Arctocebus calabarensis. Next base: position 6,781 of record CAUYON010108040.1, read on the forward strand.
GATCTACCAAGAAATAAATATATAACCATCTACACACTCATATCAATGGCAAAACATAACTATAGTCCAGAAAGTAGAAGGGAAAAGGAGAGAGAGGAGAACGGAGGTGGGACTTGGGAGGAGGGTATTTGGGGGGACCTCACCTGATGTGCATGATTTCCATGGTACATTTCAAAACTATTAAGAAATGAGTATAATTGTGATGGATGTGTTACTAAGTTCAATGTAAGCATTTCACACTGTATATCAAAGCAGTACCCTGAACCCCATAAATGCATCAATATACAAGGTTATGATTTAATTTAAAAAAATTTAAAAAGAGAAACATTTTAGAAAAAAATAAAGGCAAAAAAAAAGATATTTGTTACCCAGAAAAATAATATAAATTTATTTCCAGGATGATTGCACTTAAAACAATAAAAATAAAGGATCCTTCAGTGCCAAGCTAGCACACATTTGTGAGGTAGTGTAAATGATATGTAAAGGTTTTTATGCATAAGACTTTTATTCTGCAAATTTCATAGTTTTAAATTTGCATAGATATGGTATAGGAGTATCAATTATTAGGAGTTAAAGTTATAAAATGAAAAATTACTTATATCAGAAAATGTATTAATGAATATCTGAGTTCTAACTATGTCACATACTTTTTAGGCAGCCAGGTTATGACAGTAATAAAAATACATAAATAAAAACCTCTTCCTTGGTCTCTTTCTCATCTTTTCTCCTTCATGAGAGGGACCCCCTTCCAACCCTCTTTGTAAGTGATCTAAATATTCTCTTTGTTCTTCTTAAATAAAATGTCTTTGTTACCATGATTAAAGGGAAAATTGCTTCCTTAATGGTGTTTGCAGTTAAATGGAAGAAATGGAAAATAAACAAATACATAAAATGATATGCTTACTTTAGACGTATGACTTCTATTATATCAAGACATTCTTAACGCTGTCCCATAGCACTTAAAAGCTGCATTTGCCTTTCTATTTACTTTTTTATCCTATGAAGCTCGTATTTAATTTCTTTTCCTCTCTCCTCAGCCCTACACTTTCCTTATTCTTCTCTGTCGCCCTTATGTCCCATGGCATTGTGAATACAGAAGCCACCAGAAGGCAGGTCCCATGTTTCCATCATGGATCTGCATTTAGAAACTTAATTATTTTGCCTTCCTTCATGTTTTAAATGTGTTCAGTATTCATTGTGTACCAAATATTATTTCCCCTTCTATTGTCTGATTTCCATCAAAGTCTGAATGATGTGTCACCCAGTGTTAACCTCATTGAAAGTCCCACATTGCAGGAAAACTCTTGTCCCACCAAAAAGAGACCTTCATCCTACTGGGTGCCACATTGTTCTCCAGGCACCATTCAAGCAATTTGTTCTTTTTTACAGCAAATTTCATTGTCCTTTTCACATTCGCACTCTCCAATTTTGTTGGTTTCATTCTCTACTGCACTGAGGCTTTAATCCCAACAATTCCACTGGAAAAGCCTTTTATCAAAGTCTCCAATGACATATAAGATGCTAAGCCCAGTGGTCAATGTCCATTCCTGATCTTCTTTGATCTGTCAGTAGCATTTAATATAGTTTGATCACTTTTCCTCTTGAAGTGCTTTCTTTACTTGCCTTCTAAACAACTAATTTCTTGTGTTCTTCTCATCATTTCTTCTCATTTTCTTTTTAAGTTTTCTTGTTTTTCAGACTTTAAAACTGGAGTGCCCTAAGACTTATTCTGCCACGATCTGCTTTTGTTTATGATCAATAATCAAAACTAGCATGAATATTTAAGGGAAATAATGGGACAATAAAGAGGTCTTGGAGGATGTCAAATGCTATATTTCAATTATTAGGACATATTTATAACTTATTACATGCCAATTGCTGTGAAAGTTTTCAGAGATAGATTACATACAAAAGAAACATGGCCCATCTAGCCTTCCAGTTATGCTAAAACTATTTTACATAAATAATGCCACTTTAAATGTTTAAAGGACTATTCCTTTGGAAAATGCATGAAGCCTAAGCTGACTATTTGAAAGACCCCAAATTATGTGAGTAATATATAGATACATAGATGCATGTGTATAATTAAGGTGTAAAATCACTTGGGTGATGAAATAATATTTTTTTACTGCTTCAAGTTAAATAACTAATCAGAGTATAGCAATAGCACCAAGAGTAGCTTATTTGTTAGGGGTGTTTACATTTTAAATCCTTTTGCGTACAGGTGAAACTTACTAAATGCAGAATATAAATGTCTTAACACAATAACTAAGAAAATACCATGAAGGTTATGTTAACCAGTTTGATGAAAATATTTTAGATTGTATATGAAGCCAATACATTGTACCCTATGATTGAGCTAATGTACGCAGCTATGATTTAATAAAAAAGAAAAAAAATTCTTTTATAAAATCACTTTGACAGAAACTAGCATTTCAATCATAGTGGCTACTAGTAGAGCAACTTCAGCAGGTGAAACTACTTATCCACCTTTGGGATGGTACTTTATCTGAGCTATCTGCAATCATACTGCCATTAAATACAAGCAAATGATGTAGATTTGTTATTCAACATTAATTTCTTCTTCCTTCTTGCTTTCCTCTATTTGAAAGCTGGCAAGCAAAACAAAAGCAAAACTATGTATCTCAGTCTTTATTGCAATTTGGTGTGGCCATGTCTATAATAGTGATTTTTGACCAATACAATGGAAGCATTTTGTGCTGTTTTTAAAGCTTGCTTTTTTTCTTTTTACTTCTTTTTCTTAGAACAAATGCAATTCTTGGAGATGCAGAAATTGATGCTAACGACAGTGAGTAATAAGCTAGAATTATCTTATTTTCTCAGTGGCACCGTTGAGCATTATTTCTGCCAACCTACAGACTTCTTTTTCATCTGTTATTTGCTTAATTTTTGATATAAGGTCTCATCATTTTGCCGAGGCTGGTCTCAAACTTATGGCCTCTAGTGATTCTCCTGCCTCAGCCCCGAGTAGCTGGGACTATAGAAGCTCAGTTCCCACAGCTGGCCATCTCCCTGAGATAAAAAAGAAAAATACCTAAGTGCTTACAACACCTATTTAAGTGCAGCCAGACAGGAACAATTTTAGATACAATACTATTTATTTCATAGCCAATGTGATCATAGTAAAATTAATAAATCACTTATACATATCTTTAGAATAGAACAGTTTTAAAAAGAACTCCTTGCTAAGTTTGTATTAAAGATAGAATCTCTAAAACATATGTACACACAGAGAAAGAAATACTTGAAAAGCATAGAATCAATGCAACAAGAAATCTGGGGAAAGGCGCATGTAATCCTAACGCTCTGGGAGGTCAAGGTGGGTGGATAGCTTGAACTCATGAGTTCGAGACCAGCCTGAGCAAAAAGTGAGACCCCCCAATCTCTACTAAAATAGAAAAACTGAGGTAAGAGGATCACTTGAACCCAAGAGTTGGAGGTTGCTGTGAGCTATGACCCATGACATTCTAACCAGGGTGACAGCTTGAGACTGTCTCAAAAAAAAAAAAAAAAAAAAAAAAGAGAGAGAGAGAGAAATAAAGAAATCGGGGGAGAAAGAATACTTTTTTATTTGAGACAGAATTTCACTATGCTGCCCTTGGTAGAGTGCAGTGGCATCACAGCTTACAGCTATTTCCAACTCCAGGGCTTAAGAGATTCTCTTGCCTCAGCCTCCCAAATGCCCATGACCATTGCCTGGCTATTTTTTTTTTGTGGTTGTCATTGTTGTTTGTCAGGCCCCTGCTGGGTTCGACCCCACCTGCTCAGGTGTATGTGGCCGGCGCCCTTGCCACTGATCTACAGGAGTCAAGCTGGGATAGTTAAATTTGGGCATAGAAAAGAGTGAGATGTTGCCCAAGGGAAATTTCTGTTTAAATTATCTACAAACTTTTATGGTACCTGAAGTGATGTTAAAATTCTAGGTGAATTAATTAGGTGATCTTTCAGAAAACTTAATAGAAATGTTTATAGGGGAGAAACCACATGATGAATAATGCATAAAATACTACAAACAGTAAGGTGGAACACTATGATTCTGGTATAATGTCATCTTTGTAAATCAGTTGTATACAATACACTTCCAATTCTGATTTATTATCAGTCTGCAGTGATAGGAAAAACATGGAAGTTGTTTATTGGATGGGACCAGTTTATTTGCAGTCATTCAAAGCCTGTGTGTCCTCAGCCATGTGAATATCTTGTTGTATTTGTACTTGAAAAGTACAATGCACTTGGATTAGGTGATTAGGTGTTTGCCTAAGAGGCAGTAGAGTCCAATGGTTAAGAGTTATGCCTTTGAAACTAGCCAGGCTGGATTAGTATCCCAGCTCCATCACTTATTTGCTGTGCACCAATGGGTAGATTTTTTTCACCAGACCCTATTGCTTATGAGCAAAATGAGAATGACAACTTCCCCACTTGATTATTCTTTGAAGGTTAAAAAAAACTTGCATGTAAATGGTTTTACCTTTAGAAATGTAGTAAGTTCTTAGTAAATATGTGCTATTGTTATGTAAATGATCCAAGGGAATGTTTTTGCTATGTTTTCTTAGATTTGGTAAAAACAGGAGATATGCTTTTGCAACATCTCAGATGAAGTGAAGAAAAATCCCGCAGTACCAGATTAGTATGGGTACAGAAAATTACATGACTTTGTCATTGTATGAAAACAGAGATCCTTTCCAGAGTGTTGACATGTGGGGCTCTTTGGTCCAGAACAGGCGGGATTAGTTATCTTTCTGAAGTCTTTGGCAGTGCTTACCGGCTGAAACAAGGCACAGCAGGAATTTGTCTAGTCTAGTATTGGAGCCCATGCAGGACCGCATCCATGAAAAAATGTGAGTTTATATAGAACGTTCTGGTTCACTCTGTTCAGATATTTATCAGGGAATAGATTACAGAAAAAGCAGCGAGTCAGGAAAACTAATCTCTCAGCGACCCTATATCACAGTTTATCGCTGTTGTTTAACAATAGGGGAGAAGGAGAAAGAAAAACAATGGCTGCTTTCTGTTTTTCTTCTCACGGGATTTCTTGCCTTTTTTCGCCCCCTAAATTTTCTTTTCTGGCCAAAAGTTCAACCTGAATTGCAAAACCACGTCTGCGTGTTATTGATGCTTGGTAAGAAATTTTATGTATCTGAGAATCTGTAGGAACAGCCCCTCTTCATTCCTTTTACTAGTAGTTTGTATCTTCTGTTTTTTTTCCTTGATTCATCTATCCAGAGGTAATATACTTTGGTCTGAAACCTATTTTGTATAATATTAATATAGTAACTCCAGTTTTCTTTTTATTAGTGCCAGCATAGTATATTTTGCTCCTTCCTTTTACTTTAAACATTTTTGTGCCTTTATATTTATATCTCAAAAACCAGTGATTTAATTATTTTCCCAATTGCTTTTCTGTTTCATTGCTTTCTACTCTAATATTTATTATTCCCTTTCTTTTGCTTACTTTGAGTTTAATTTACTCTTCCTGTTTCTGAGGGTTAAAACTAAGATAGTTTAAGCGAGAATTGTCTTCTGTAAGTGTTTGCATGTAATTGTTTAATGCTATGTTTTTCCTACTTCAATTCCCCCCCGCACAAATTTTAGCATAGTGTATTTTCATTGTCATTTATTTAAGATAAAACGCTCTGATTTCTCCAGTGATATCTTTTTTGTCCCATCAGTTACTCAGATGTCTCAGTGTGTTTAGTTTTCAAATACTTAAGGATTTCTATAAAACATTCTGTTGCAGTTTTTTTTTTATTTTTTTTGCAGTTTTATTCCTCATGGTGACAAATCATACTTTGTCCAGCTTCAATTTCTATAAACATATAAAGATATGTATTATAGCCTAGAATATGATCCATAATATTCATTCTGTATACACTTGAAAAGAATGTCCATTCTACTATTCAGGGTGGAATGTTCTACAAGTGTTGCATGAAGTTGACTGATCACATTGTTTCAGATTTTATTACATTTTATCAACTTGCTTCATGATTATTGGGAGGTATTAAAATCTTAAAGAGGAAAGAGAAAAATTCACAATTATAATTACAGGATATCATGTTCTTCCCATTAATTTTAAACATATATACCATAAATTATAATTGCAGATTTATCTTTTTCTCCTTTTCATTCTCTTAGATTTGCTTTATTTGTTTGACACTTTATTTATTTATTTATTTTTATAATTTTATTGAATCATAATTCTGTACATTGGTGCAATCATAGGGCACGATTCATATACATTCAGAAATGTTTTGATCGTACTGTTACAGATAGCCTTCATGGCATTTTCTTGATCACTATATAA
>CAUYON010108041.1:0-14346 GCA_963573935.1 Arctocebus calabarensis
ACCAGAATGTTCATTGCAGCCCAATTCATAATTACTAAGTCATGGAAGAAGCCCAAGTGCCCATCGACCCACGAAAGGATTAATAAATTGTGGTACATGTATACCATGGAATACTATGCAGCCTTAAAGAAAGATGGAGACTTTAACTCTTTCATGCTTCCATGGATGGAGCTGGAACATATTCTTCTTAGCTAAGTATCTCAAGAATGGAAGAAAAGTATACAATGTACTCAGCCTTACTATGAAGCTAATCTATAGCTTTCATATGAAGGATAAAACCCAGTTATAGCACAAGAAATGGGGAAAGGGGCAAGGGAGGGGAGGGGAGGGGGGAAGATGGGTGGAGGGAAGGTGATTGGTGGGATTAAACTTACAGTGCATCTTACTAATGCAGATTAGTTATTACTAACTACTAAATGTACTAAATGTAGTAATTATTAATTATTACTAATAATTATTAGTAATTATTAGTAATTACTAATTACTAAATGTAGAATATAAATGTCTTCATATAGTGATTAAAAGGCCATGAAGGCTATGTTAAATAGTTCAACAAAAATATTTCAGATTCTGTATGAAGTCAGCACATTGTGCCCCATGATTGCACCAATGTAATGTACACAATTATGATTTAATAAAAATTTAAAAAAAAAGAACAGCAAACATCTTTCCTAGATATGTAATCATATCAAGGTGAAACTGAGTGATTGTGTGGAACTCTGAATACAGCAGGGTAAGGGGGCAAAAAACTAAACTCCAGTTCACTCCTGGTTCATCATTTCTGTCTGTGAAGCAGCCTGGATTTTGCCAAACATAGTAAGGTGTCTCCTTACATCTTACCACAAGGCAGAAAAATAACTTCTTAAAAAAGAGAATCTGCTGTGAAGTCCAGGTCAGTCTGTGACCCATAAGGGTATTTCTCTCTGCTCCTGTAGTGGCACCCTGAACCCACAGAGCACAAAGAATCCTAGCAGGGTTGAGTCCTAAATGTCTGGACAGGACACTTTAGTTTTTCCAAGATTGCCTTTACTAAGTGTGGAATGTGGCATCAAAATGTAATTACTTAGATATGAACAGAACTGTCTCTGAGGAAGACAGATGAATGGCTAACACACATATGAAAAAATGATCATCAACCTTAATCATCAGAGAAATGCAATACAAAACCACCCTGAGGTGTCACCTAACCCCAGTACGATTACTCCACACCACAAAGTCCCAAAGCTGCAGATGCTGGCATGGATGTGAAGAGAAGGGAACACTTTTACACTGTTGGTGGGACTGCAAAGCAATACAGCCTCTTTGGAAAGAAGTACGGAGAATCAGAGCTCAAAATTAGACCTTCTATTTGATCTGCCATCCCATTATTAAGCACCTACTCAGAAGAAAATACATCATTTTATCATAAGGACATTAGCACTAGAATGTATTTTGCAGCTCAATTCACAGTTGCCAAGATGTGGAAACAATCTAAATGTCCATCAACCCAGAAATGGATTAACAAGCTATGTACACACACACACAATGGAGTACTATTCCGCCATAAAAAAGATGGAGACTTTATATCTTTTGTATTAATCTGGATGGAATTGAAATACATTCTTCTTGGTAAAGTATCACAAGAATGGAAAACCAAATATCCAATGTATTCACTGTGAATATGAAGCCAGTAGACAATCTAACACACAAGAGAAAAACTCAATTCAATTCAAGTTGGGGGGGAGGGGTAGGAGGGAAAGGGAAGAGGGAAAAGGAGGGGTGGGTGTGCTCCCACTTAATGGGCACAAGGTAAGGGTGTATGGCACACCTCTTGGGGGCAGGACACAACTGCAAGAGGGGCTCTATCTAACAAATGCAAACATCATAACCTTAAACCATGTTTGTACCCTCATATTAATCTGAAATTTTAAAAAATGTAATTACTTGAGGCAAGTGCCAAGTCAACTGGCTGGCTGGCCAGTTAGGAATGTGATTGCCCATCTAAATGGGGTTAGGCAAAGGAATTCTAGGTCCAAAGTCAGTATAAGCAGAGGTTAAGGAAAAGCTGGAGAGAGGTATGATACAGACCCAACGGGCAGCAAGGGCAGTGTCTTTGGGTTTTTTTTTTTTAATCTAGTGTCTTAGCAGAGCCAGGGAGGATTTAAAAAATTGGCCATGGAGCAAAAATATTTTACCTTGCTAGCTGAAATATTCACAGCCTATGAAAGATCAAGGAAAATAAAAAGAATATTATTATTGCAAGGGCATCACAAACAGAAGTGCCATTTTGGAATCACCACTGAAACATATAATAAAATGAGCCCAATCAGTTTCTCCACAACCCTTTGCTATCCCCAGGTCAAGTAGCAGATCGTTGCTTTTCTATAATAAAACTCACTAGAATATGTGCCCTTTATTTGTATTACATTTCCTCAATGCCATAAAATAAACTGTACTATGGAGTGTTTTAATTTCCTATCGTTTTTGGAAAATCATGCTAATAAGACATTTAGTGAAAAGAGTAGTTGCCCTGTAAGTGGCAATAATCTTTTATGAGTGCTGCTGTGAACGCTTTGAACAAATATGTTGACCTTGAAAGTTCCAGTCTTACCGCAAGTGCAAGAACAATGACACAAATACTCATTTAGATGAATGCTTACCATGCTTGGCCTTATCATTTTGAGCTACCCACATTTCAATTTTCCTAGTTATGCTCAGAAACTACGGTCTGTGATGGAGAGCAAGAGACAGATACTGTTGCCATGGTAGCAAAAACATTTTCTTTTCCTCCTTCAAAAATAGTATGTCAGGGACCAGTGAGGAAAAAAATAATGCTAACTGAACTTGCAGGGAAAATTAAATTTAAATACAAGTTCTTACAATTTTATCAAAGACTGTTTATATACATTTTTCCATCTTAATGGGCAGAGATGCCCTACGACCAGCTTACTAGTTTAAGTACAAGTAACTTTTCTCTGCTTTGAGTAGGTTGTTCAACATGCAGAATATAGCATTTAAAATTCGTGAAAGAGTGCAGATTTGCAATTGTATACATAGTATTCAAAATAAGATTTTTAAAACTGCCTATACTTAATACAGCTATTTAAAAGATGACAAACAAGCAACTACAACAATAACAACAAAAACAATGATTGTCATCCTTTTGAATTCCTTTGCCTGTCATTCAAATGGGATATTACCCTTTTCAAAACTGGCCGAATAATTCAAACTAATTTACCAACCTGTGCTTCTTATATTGCCTAGTGTATGCCATTTGGGTGATATTACTTTTGCAGCTACTACATTGGCTTCTTGCAAAATAGAATCCCTAAAATTTTCCTGCATTCAATGAGCTGTTGAGGTTTTCTCATAAGAGAACAGAATTCTAATGCCACTGTCTTAATTCTGCACATTACTTTCCCGCCAAATTCAGTGGCATGCTGATGTCACAGAGAAGCAATCCATTAGAATTACAGTTCCCTCTGCAGCTGCTGTTACGGCTCCTGCTCCCACATTCGCCGTCTTCAGCATATTTTCTTCTTTTCGTATGAAGATGAATGTCAGTGTCAGGTCTTCAGAGTAGCAAGTGATCTTTTTACTGCACATTCAAAAACGTGTTCTTACCTCTTGTTTCTACTCCATGACAGAAATTCTAATTCAGAAATGTTCATATTTCACACAAATGCCCTTGAGAGAAATCAGCCCAAGGCATGTTGTAAGGTGATGATCATTTGTAAATTATCATAGGTAAATGTACTTAAGAGACTCATAATTGTACTATTTATTCTTCCTACTGTGTTCATTTTGCTGATATATTTATTGATTAGAAACAAATCTATTCCCACTCTTTATCCTGAAAGCCATTTATTCTGTAAGACATATCTCCCAAATAAACATCTTCTACTGGACAAAGAATGAACAAATGTGTTACCGTATTACAATGTTATGGAACCAATTACATTACTATTTCCTGGGAGAGTTAAAAAGCACAGTCATAGCTCAGCTTGGCCGTGGCAAAGACTTTCTATCTGGTCAATGTTTTTCTTCAGTGCCAACATTGTGTGTGCGTTGCTGTCTTTTCCTTTGTTATTATAATCAAGTGGATTTAGAAACACAGAGAAACCTGAATAGTCTTTGGAAAATAGACTTACCCTCTCTATCCCAAACTAGGATCCTAGAGGGCTCAAGAAAAAAATTAAGTAATATACAGTATTGGTCCTCTGAGGAATGTTCACAGTAAAAGAGGCCTGTTTATTTTTGCTAACTGGGAGCTCGAGGCAATGAGGTGAAATCAAGGGTGGTGATTTCCTGTGGCAGGGAGCTTTCCCAGGGCTTCCTAGGAGTGACACAGACTGTGTCTCCAAAGAGCACTCTGTCTTTCTAAAGCCATTGTCTGCTTTCCCCTATTGTTGTGATGTATAAACTCATGGTTGGTAATTGTTCTTTGGAGTGTGATTTAAAAACTGTGTTTCAGCCAGGGCCTAAAAGCAGTGTAGGCTCCAAGCCCATTCCAGCTTTGACCTCATCTGTGGATGCCAACAATAGACATGCCAAAAAATCATGCAAATGGTTCCAAAAAACAGGTTACAACACCCTTCTCCTGCTGACCTATAGCCAGTACTCACATCTATTATTTTAAAGTCTCAGAGTGTCTTAGACAATATATTAGACTGAACTGGGTACCAACTGCTAAAGATATCTAAAAATAAATGAGAAGACTAATTTCTTCTGGAATTATAGGAGATGAAAACAAATTATCAAAAATGAAAAGTGACGCGAAAATTAAATCATATAGAAAACAAATATACAATGTTTCTGAAACCAAATGGGTATGTATTATTATAAAGACCAATGTGCCAACCCTCACTACAAACCAAACAATACCTGCTTCTATACTAAACTATAGAAGTGGCAATCAATTTAGTTTTGAACACAGTCATTTCCCCATTTGCCTGTAATGAATAGGGATTCCTGTTGTGAACACGACAGATGAGACTGAAGCAGGACTCAGGGCTAAGAAGACCCACTGTCCAACTTGGAGCCTGTTTCTATTATACTTTCATGTACTTTATCTCATTTTTAGCTTTCAGCAAACCTATGAAGATGGTATGATACAAGCTAATGAGTTGACAGCCACACAGAGAACAGACAGCAATTCAACTGGTGAAAATGTAGCCATTTATAAACCACCTTTGAGAGTTATTACAAACTCTAATTTTCCATGCAGCTAAGGGGAAACACAGACTGATAAGGCAGCAGGCATTCCATTACTTTAATGAAGGTAGCCAAGGGTTTACAACCAGGGCCAAGTATATCTTTACAACAAATCTCCAGACGCACAGCCCTCAGATCCTCTAAGTCCTTAAATTTCCTAGACAGTTAGCCATTTCCTATATCAACACTCTCACACACTGTCTTTTGCTCAAGCAGATTTTTATACCTAGAATATTCTCTTCCCCAGCTTAATCCAGTGAACTCTTACTCATCAAAGCTTTGCTCAGATATACTTCCTGCCTTCCTGCCTGTAGTCTTCTTGCTCATGTTATAATTTCTTTTTGTTACCACATCTAGCAGCTTATATTACAGTGTAGCCCGCTGTTAGGTCTTCCTTGCACTCTCAATTCTGTAGGCTCAGGAGCTATGTCTCACTTCCCCATACAGCCCTGAGTGCACCAAGCCGGGTACCTGAACCACTGCAACAACACTGAACAGAAAGACCTTTTTATCACGTCAGACAGCTCCAACTTGAAAGGTAGCTCTGGATAGTTGCCTCATGAGCTTTCTAGATTGTAAAACAGAAATAGGAACATAGTTGCTTTTTGTGTGTGTAGTTAATACCTATTAAAGCAGAAATAAGCAATAGAGATGTTTTTCCTCCTATTGAAAAGGATAATAATATGCTCAATAGCTGTTTTGTAAGCATGCAGAAATATTCTCTATTTATCCACTCTTGAGTTTTAAAAAATTCAAGACTACGTATATAATTATAGCCCCTGTAAGGCATTTATTCACAAGGTAAAAACAATATAATCTGGGTGAAGGGCTTCGTAGTGATCTGAATTTTAAAGGGGAGTATTGAATGTGGCCTTACTTCCTTCTCCACGGCCGGCCCTCTCGTGGGCAAGGCCACACAGGTCTAAGAGAGACCCGGTGGATTCATTTCAGAGCCTCGGGGATCTGCCCAGCCTTTGTCTTCAACCCTCCATTTCCAACTTGTCTGTTCCATCTTGGTCTACCTGGCATCTATTCTGTTGCCTCTTCACTAGCCTTAACTTCTCTTTCATTTGCACTATGTGCTTAGTCTCAATTCCAGTTGCACCTCCCTCCCATCCTACCCTCAGATTTGGTCTTTTAAACCTCTCTCGGCTTCCTGCTCTGAAGCTATTATGATTGCACCAACATGTCACTGCCAAGCCCAGCTTCCAGAATATCCATGTGACTCCAGTATTCCTGCTTCCCACACCTCCAAAGAGAAAATTCAAAAGAAACCTAGAAGAGTGACTGATAAGTATGTTCATTTTTTCAGCTTTCCTGAATTTCAGTTTAATCTGGCTTTGCGCATAGGACAATAGGCTTTTCAAGACTGAAGTCATCAATTAGTACCTGAAATTTGGATTTTATGTTTGGTTGATTTTAAAGAAATCAATTTGTTTTTGATAGGAAGCATTCAGAAATAATTTTGCTGTTGCTATAAAAATCAAAGTGATTGATTTGTATCACTGCCCTGATTAAGAGTACATTATAGCCCAAATCACACTGCATCAACTCAGACTAGAGGCAAATCTGCAGAAAAAGCTAAATTTTTCCTTAAAATTTTTCTAACCCAATGTGAGTAGCCACATACTTGCTAAGGAGTTTTAGCATTAGAGACAGAAGCAAGGAGAGCTTGTTTTTACCCAGAAACCTCTGGTCATTCCTCTAGAATGCTCAATGTTTCTTAATTAGATGCCCCTAATAGGCATACTAAGATTTTTAAAATATGAAATATATTCCCGCTTAACTAAATGCCACAATCTAGTGAGCGACATATTGAGCATTGTACACACGAATGCTAAAACATCTCTCAAAGGGCCTTAGGCCTTGGCATGGCCCCTTTGCAGGGCACTCTGACCACAACCGGCCTACAGTCAGATGCTTCACAAGCCCACTCCTGGACAATGGCCAAAATAGACTTGTCTTTTTTCATTTTCTATGGTAGAATTATATGCACTTGACCACATCACCTATATTGATTCTAACCAAAGTCTTAATCATATTTGTAATTACTGGTCTATGACTAGATAAATACAGAAACTGAGAGTGATCATTTAGAAATTTGTATGGCAATTTGACACTGCTGTGACTTCCAAGCATTTCATTTTTCTGGTAATTCATTTTTATCATTTTGTTAAAATGGTAGTCTGCCTAGATTGCAAATTTTTCAAAAGAAAGAAACTATCCATTGAGCATAGACAATTTGAAAAGTGCTGATATAAACCATTAGGCCATCTGAACCTGATGTCCTTTAAGAATGCCAATGGAAATGGACACTCACCCCAGAAAATATTGTTTATATGCCATACAGTATAAAATTATACTGTATATTTTATATGTGCATATTTTAAAATTATATGTAATACAGGAAACTTGTGCATTCTCTACAACCCATTTACAGCTCCTCTTGGGTTTAGGAGTTCCAAATTCAGAACCTCTCATCCAAGTTGAAAAAGTCTGCAACTACCTCATCAATAGCCCCCTGTGTTTAGTTATAAGAAAGGTTCTAGGGGGGTGGAGGCAAGATGGCCTACTGGAGCCAGCTTTCCACAGAGGCTCCTGTCCAGAAGGAGAATTAAAGGACAGAAGTTTAGCAAGAAAGCTGATGGTTTGGATCAGAACCAAGAGAGAAGGTTGAAGAATGCACATCAACCCTGCCGAGGCAAGTTGCGACCCCAAGGATATAAACAAAAGGTACAAAATCCTTCACCCAGTGGATGGAAGTCCCCTCCCCCACGAGAACAGCTAGCAGTACACTCCATACAAACATGCAAACAGAGTTCAAATAGCCTCCCATTTTAGCCCACGAGAGAGACCCTCTAAAAACTGACCTCCTTCCCCTACTAGGGTGCCATGACACTCTCCTGCCAGGCATAAAACTGTATAAAACTGTATATATTCTCTACCTGAAATTTTGAACTCCCAGCACTCCCCTCCATTCTCACCCCGAGGTCTGGAAGCCTATCCCCCAAGAAGTCCAGATTATTGGGCATTTTCTCAAGCGGTGTGGACAGGGCATGGGTTGTTGCTGATCTGTGTTGATTCTCTGGCATGGGAGAAAGGAGAGGATGGTCAACTGAGAAGGAACCCTAAAGGAGTGGTGGTACCCCAAGGCACAGAGCAGTAGCCGTAGCAGTGGGAACAATAGGGTTCACACCCATGGGGATACTCCCAGTCTCTCTGGGCAACCAGAGGAAGTCAGACATCTGCAGTGGCAGCCAGTGGCAGAACAGATCTGGGGCAGAAATTCAGGCCCCAGGAGTAAAGGGTATGCCTGAGGCAGTACCGGCCTGGGCAGAGCACAGAGACTAGAATACACATGTGCAGAGACAGCCAGACTCCCAGGGTGGGGCTGACCCAGAGGACAGCTTCACTGAGCCTCAGACACACCCAATCCTCAGGGAATCATAGCTGAAACAAAGGGAATAGACAGTGGCTGGAACTGAAAGCCAAGTGCAATAGCCTCAACCCTAATACAAACTGCAGCCAAGACTGGTCAGTGGCACAGACAGGGCTGAGTTGCTCAGCATCTGGTCCCCAGGGGAATATAGCCAGGACAGAAACAAATTATGTGAAGTTGTTCTGTTCTGTCAGCAATATCAATCAGAGGCAGGGCTGGAACTGAGTGAACTACCACAGCACCCATTAAGCACCTGAGGTTGTCAGGCCTCACCTCCCCCTGCCAGATAGTGGCCAGAGAGTGGTGGCTGGACCAAGGAGACATAGATCTCCCTGTGACTCAGGCAGGCACAAACCCCTGGAGCATCTTCTCATTGAGGGAATTGGTTCACAGCCCTGAGGAGTTACAACTGACTGAGTGTGACAGAGGTACAAGGTGTGGAAAGAGACATCAACCTTCCTAGACTACTTTACTTGCTGGGTGGGTCCTTCTGACCTCAGAGAGCACTGGAGCAAGTCATATTTGAGCTGTCAGCAGACACCTCTTATCTAGTTGCTGAAGACCTTTTGAACTCTCCCACCAGAGACTGCTGCTGACTGAGAATTGATTTGGACATCTTGAACAGGGCCAATCACCTGAGGACTATCCAAAGTGGTACCCTGGGTGTGTGATTGTGGAAAGGTTTGATTTTCCTTTTCAAATTGTTGCCTGTAGGAGGGGCGGGCTGACTTAACTGCTGGTATTTCTCTACAGCTGAGACTTCAACACAGAGTAACTGATTCACTAGAGTAAGACAGTGACCAGCTGAAAATAAGATAGAGCCACTTAGCCCTACCACACCAAAAAGGTCCCCAGTTTCTCAGGCCATAGCACTGTACAGGTCCTTGGCAAAGCACTAGGGGAAAAGATACAGTTACTAGTCCCAGCTTTTGGGCAAAGGACTGGTCAATCACTATTCCTGGAGCCCCCAACCCAACTTCCCTTTAGCTACTCATCTAGAGAAATGGTGTAAAATAATCATGGGCAGAATCAGTGGAAAAACTCCAGTAACATGAATAACCAGCGTAGATCAACCACCCCAAAGGAACAATTTGGTGGATACAAGTGAAGATCTCATTCATAAACAGATGGCTGAGATGTCAGAAACTGAATTCAGAGTTTGGATTGCGAATAAGATCAATAAAATAGAGGAAAAGTTGGAATTAGGAATTTAAGGAGCATTTCAAAAGCTGTCTCAAGAATTCAGTGAATTCAAAGACAAAAATCACCAAAAATTTTGACACATTAAGACAAGAAGTTGCAGTCCTCAAAGATCTGAGAAATACAGTAGAATCCCTCAGTAACAGAATGGAGCAAGCAGAAGAAAGGATTTCTGACAGTGAAGACAAAGCATTCAAACACTCTCAAACTCTCAAAGACGAAGAGAAAAGGAGAGCAAAAATGGATCATTCTCTCAGAGAGCTCTGGGATAATTCGAAGAAAAGCAACATTTGCCTGATAGGGGTCCCTGAAGGCAATGAAGTGGCTTTGCAAGGCACAGAGTCTCTTCTTCATGAGATTATGAAAGAGAACTTTCCAGACATGACAAGAGATTCTGAAATTCAGATAGCAGACAGTTTCAGAACCCCAGCATGACTCAACGCAAATAAGACATCTCCCAGGCACATCATAATTAACGTCACTAAAGTTAATATAAAGGAGAAAATTGCAAAAGCAGCCGGATGTAAGAAAACCATAACCTACAAGGGGAAGAATATTAGAATAAATGCAGATCTCTCTGCTGAAACCTTTCAAGAAGGAAGAGGGTGGTCATCGACTTTTAATTTCCTAAAACAAAATAACTTTCAACCCACGGTCCTATATCCATCTAAACTGAGTTTCATTTATGACGGAGAAATTAAATACTTTAATGACATTCACATGTTGAAAAGATATGCCACAACTAAACCAGTTCTCCAGGATATTCTCAGACCTAACCTCCATAATGACCAGTGCAATCCTCCACAGCAAAACTAAACTCACTCTGAAACTTTATGAAATTTCAACTACCACCATGGTGAAAGGATTAAAAATGTCCACAGGAGGGAAGTACCTGTGGCTCAGTGAGTAGGGTACTGGCCTCATATACCAAGGGTGGCAGGTTCAAACCCAGCTCTGGCCAAACTACAACAAACAATAGCTGGGCATTGTGGCAGGTGCCTGTAGTCCCAGCCACTCAGGAGGCTGTGGCAAGAGAATCGCCTAAGCCCAGGACTTGGAGGTTGCTGTGAGCTGTGTGACGCCACCACACTCTATCAAGGGCAATAAAGTAAGACACTGCCTCTACAAAAAAATAAATGAATAAAAAACTAAAAAATGTCTATGGGGCTTTCGAAAAACTTGATACCCAAAATTCTACCAGGCTTATCAATATTCTCGATTAATGTGAATGGCTAAATTGTCCCCTAAAGAGGCATAGGTTGGATGACTGGATACAAAAACTCAGGGCAGATGTCTGCTGAATACAAGAATCTCATCATGCCTTAAAAGATAAATATAGACTCAGGGTTAAGGGATGGTCATCCATATTCCAGGCAAACGGAAAACAGAAAAAAGCAGGTGTTACAATCTTATTTGCAGATACAATAGGCTTTAAACCAACAAAAGTAAGGAAGGAAAAGGACGGACACTTCATATTTGTTAAGGGTAATACTCAATATGATGAGATTTCAATTATTAATATTTATGCCCCCAACCAGAACGCACCTCAATTTATAAAAGAAACTCAAACAAACACGAGCAACTTGACTTTCTCCACCTCCAGTGTAGTCAGAGATTTTAAAACTCCATTAGCAGTGTTGGATCGATCCTCCAATAAGAAGCTAAGAAAAGAAATTTTAGATTTAAACTTAACCATTCAACAACTGGATTTAACAGACATCTCAGAACATTTCATTCCAACAAAACTGAATACACATTCCTCTCATCAGCCGCAGAACATACTCCAAAATTGATCACATCTTAGGTCACAAGTCCAACCTCAGCAAATTTAAAAGAATAGAAATTATTCCTTGCATTATTCTCCCACCATCATGGAATAAAAGTTGAACTCAATAACAACAGGAATCTGCATACTCATACAAAAACATGGAAGGTAAAATAACCTTATCCTGAATGATAGATGGGTCATAGACGAGATTAAGAAGGAAATTACCAAATGTTTGGAACAAAATGACAATGAAGACATGAATTATCAGAACCTCTGGGATACTGCAAGGGCAGTCAGTCCTAAGAGGGAAATTTATAGCACTGCGAGCCTTCCTCAAGAGAACGAAAAGAAAGGAAGCTAACAACTTCATGGGACATCTCAAGCAACTGGAAAAGGAAGAAAATTTCAATCCCAAACCCAGTAGAAGAAAAGAAATAACCAAAATTAGAGCAAAATTAAATGAAATTGAATACAAAAGAATTATACAACTGAACAATAAATCAAAAAGTTGGTTTTTTGAAAAGGTCAATGACATAGATAATCCTTTGGCTAACCAGGAAAAAAAGAGTAAAATCTCTAATTTCATCTATCATAAATGGTAAAGATGAAATAACAACAGACTCCTCAGAAATTCAAAGAATCCTTAATGAATATTACAAGAAACTTTATTCTCAGAAATAAGAAAATTTGAAGGAAATTGACCCATACTTGGAAGCACACCACCTTCTAAGACTTAGCCAGAATGATGTGGAAATGGTGAACAGGCCTATATCAAGTTCAGAAATAGCATCAATTATACAAAATCTCCCTAAAAAGAAAATCTCAGGACCAGATGTCTTCATGCCAGAATTCTCCCAAACCTTTAAAGAGGAACTATTACCTATATTACTCAACCTTTTCCAAAATATAGAAAAAGAAGGAATACTACCCAACACATGCTATGTAGCAAACATCATCTTGATCCCCAAACCAGGAAAAGACCCAACAAGAAAAGAAAATTATAGAACAATGTCACTAATGAATATTGATGCAAAAATATTCAACAAGATCCTAACAAACAGAATCCAGCAACACATCAAACAAATTATACCCTATGACCAAGGGGGTTTTATCCCAGGGTCTCAAGGCTGGTAAATCTATGCCTCTAATTCAGTACATAAATTAAAAAACAAAGACCATATCATTCTTTCAATGGATGCAGAAAATGCTTTTGATAACATCTAGCATCCTTTCATGATCAGAACACTTACGAAAATTGGCATAGAAGGAACATTTCTTAAACTGATAGAGGCCATCTACAGCAAACCCACAGCCAATATCGTATTGAAAGGAGTTAAATTGAAATCATTTCCACTCCAATCAGGAGCAAGGCAAGGTTGCCCATTCTCTCCATTGCTATTTAACATTGTAATGGAAGTTTTAGCCATTGCAATTAGGGAAGAAAGGTGATCAAGGGTATCCAAATATGGTCAGAAGAGATCAAACTTTCACTATTTGCAGATGATATGATTGTATACCTGGAAAATACCAGGGATTCTACTACAAAACTCTTAGAAGTGATCAAGGAATACAGCAGTGTCTCAGGTTACAAAATCAACACTCGTAAATCTGTAGCCTTTATACATACCAACAATAGCCAATCTGAAGAAAACAGTCAAGGATTCTATTCCATTCACAGTAGTGCCAAAGAAGAAATATTTGGGAGTTTACCTAACAAAAGACATTAAGGAACATTTTTAAGATGTCCCATTAAGTTGTTAACTTCCTCTTTCCGTTTTCTTGAGGAAGGCTTGCAGTGCTATAAATTTCCCTCTTAGGACTGCCATTGCAGTATCCCTGAGGTTCTGATAATCACGTCTTCATTGTCATTTTGTTCCAAAAAATTGGTAATTTCCTTCTTAATCTCGTCTATGACCCATCTATCATTCAGGATAAGGTTATTTTACCTTCCAAGTTTTTGTATGAGTATGCAGATTCCTGTTATTATTTAGTTCAACTTTTATTCCATGATGGTGGGAGAATAATGCAAGGAATAATTTCTATTCTTTTAAATTTGCTGAGGTTAGACTTAAGATGTGATCAATTTTGGAGTATGTTCCATGCACTGATGAGAAGAATGTGTATTCAATTTTATTAGCATGAAATGTTCTGTAGATGTCTGTTAAATCCAGTTGTTGAATGGTTAAGTTTAAATCTAAAATTTCTTTTCTTAGCTTCTTTTTGGAGGATCTCCAACACTACTAAAGGAGTATTAAAATCTCTAACTACTATGGAGCTGGAGGAAATCAAGTTTTTCATGTCTATTAGAGTTTTTCTTATAAATTGAGGTGCATTCTAGTTGGGTGCATAAATATTAATAATTGAAATCTCATCATATTGAGTAGTAGCTTTAACAAATATGAAATGTCCATCTTTATCCTTCCTTACTTTGGTTGGTTTAAAGCCTATTAAATCTGGGAATAAGATTTTTTTTCTGCTTTTTTCTGCTTTCCATTTGCCTGGAACATAGATGACCATCCCTTCACCTTGAGTCTAAATTTATCTTTTAAGGTAAAATGAGATTCTTGTATGCAGCAGATATCTGGCCTGAGTTTTTGTATCCAGTCTGTAGGGTTAGAAGACCACCCTACATAAGCCACACAAAAGCAAGCCTTTTATGGGTTGAAATGGCTTTTGCTAATACAGAAGCAAGAAAGCTGGGCTCCCCCTGAAGCATACACAGAGGCTGTTTGTTCGGAGGTAAAAG
>CAUYON010108043.1:0-25406 GCA_963573935.1 Arctocebus calabarensis
ATATTAGGGGTGTATACATTGGATACTTTTTCTTCCATTCTAGAGATACTTTGCTAAGGAGAACGTGTTCCAGCTCCATCCATGTAAAAATGAAAGAGGAAAAGTCACCCTCTTTCTTTAAGGCTGCATAATATTCCATGGTATACATGTACCACAGTTTATTAATCCATTCATGTATCGATGGGCTCTTGGGCTTCTTCCATGACATAGAATTTTTAATAGGGCAAAGTGCCTGAGGACTGGCATGGTAAAATGTTGAGCAACACATTTCAACCAAACTATTGGCCACTGTGTATTTGCCTCAAGCCAGACATATTACTAAGGACCAGTTATTTGCTTTGGTGGGAGATTTAATTAAACATCCTTTTTTAATTGTTTTAAATCTAAGCTGCTGATAATGTCTATATTATAACCATGATAAGGTGTAAATACAGAGATCAACCAAACATTTAGGAAATGAAGCATTAAAAAGAAAAAAAAAAAATTGCCAATTGGGAGGCCAAAGCAGGTGGATCTCCTGAGGTTAGGAGTTCAAATACCAGCCTGAGCAAGAGCAAGACCCCATCTCTACTGAAAATAGAAAAACTAGCTGGCATCATTGTGGGCGCCTGTAGTCCCAGCTACTTGGGAGGCTGAGGCAAGAGGGTCACTTAAGCCCAAGAGTTTGAGGTTGCTGTGAGCTATGATGCCACGGCACTCTACCCAGGGCTCAAGTGGGTTAAAGAAGCATTTTAGAAACTCTCTCCTGTTTCAGAACTTTACATGACAGTAGGTGAATTTGCAGAGTTTTTCCTAGTGTGCTGACTGCAAAGGAGCTTTGATTTTTTTTCACCTGAAAGCATAAGGCATTTTATTTTATTTTTTATTTTTTTTTATTTTTTATTTTTGAGACAAGAGTCTCAAGCTGTCACCCTGGATAAAGTGCTATGGCATCACAGCTCACAGCAACCTCCAATTCCTGAGCTCAAGCAAGTCTCTTACCTTGCCTCCCAAGTAGCTGGGACTACAGGCGCCCACCACAACGCCCAGCCATTTTTTGGTTGTAGCCGTCATTGTTGTTTGGCGGGCTCGGGCTGGATTCGAATCCGCCAGCTCAAGTGTACGTGGCTGGCACCTTAGCCCATTGAGCCACAGGCGCCGAGCCAGCATAAGGCATTTTAAAAGGGAATCATTTTGCCTAAGAGGAAGTCATTGGCCCCAGACTAAAGAATTTCTGAAGGTTCAAACAAGTTTTAAGTTGTTCCAAAATTGCTGTTATTATTACTGACCAGTTCTTTTTGTGAGGGGAGTGGAATCAAATTGTTCGTTTTGTTTTATGTGAGTTAGACAGTGGCCCAGGCAATTCTTCCTTCTTTTCTCTTAGAATTAAGAAGAGAAGCAAAAAAAAACACTAATGTGCTGATAGATTCTTGTGATGAAAAATGAATCCCAAGAACATGAAAACTGTTCACACATCTTTTAGAGATTAGATTAGGCATTTGTAGATATTCATCATATCCTATCAAGAGGCTAAGAGGGCATGGCTTTGTAGATTTATATGTGATTATCTAACATGAAAGAACTTAGAAATATTTTTATTTGGTACTGTTTGCATCAGGCATTGAGTGAGATAGGAAGGAAAGGAAAATAAGAGAACTAAAAAGGTGAAGTCTGGAGGCTTACTGACTCAGCAGGTTTTAAGAGCTGTAAAACTTTTTGAAAGCCTTGGAAAAAAAATTGCTACATTACTTTGTTTTCCTACTTTCAACAAAGTATCACATACTTGGAATAAAGCTTTGCAATCATTTTCTGTGTTTTATGGACAACCAACATTCTTTCAGCTCTGAATGACCCGCAATCTGGGTGTTGATGTGTGTTAAGCTGTAACTCTCTGGTGTATACAAAACTGTTGATAGATTCTATTACTTATTCACCAAACTGCAGGCTTATTTTCAGAATAGAAACTTGCTCAAGAATTAGGGAAAGGTTCACCTTATTTAAAGAAGAATCATTAACATTTTTGGCCTTGACTGTCACATATATTCTTCTTCCCACTCTAATGCCAAAAGACAGAAGAATCTTTTATATTGTACCTGCCTTTATTTTTAAAGCACAATATCTACTAAGGAAAAAATAAGATGATGCTTAGTCTTGCATTTGTTTGCTAATTATATGGAGGGTAACCAGGCCCAAGGGTTGCTCTTGCACAGTTACATTCTAAGGTGAAAAACAGGAGGCAAAGGGCAAATTGATGGTTTCCTTTCAGTTTCCTGATAGCTTCCCACTACAACACGAGATGGCGTGGCCCAGCAGTCCACATTAGTTCCTTTTTCAGTTGGCAGCCATACTCTGTGCTTAACGGTGCACTGATGCAAAAACTTAGCAGATTTATGTGTGTTTGGAGCCTTAACGTTCTGCACAGCATGCTCTGCAAGCCATCACTGTGCTTTTAGGTTCTCACCTATCCATCTGTCTGAAAAGTTATGTTTCTAATTTTTCCCTCCCAAGCTATGATTTAGGCATAGAGCATCGTGATGCCACCAGTGACCAAGTCACCAAGGATGCTGCAGAGGCCATAAAAAAATACAGTGTAGGGGTCAAGTGTGCTACTATCACCCCTGATGAGAAGAGGGTTGAGGAGTTCAAGTTGAAGCAAATGTGGAAATCACCAAACGGCACCATCCGAAATATTCTAGGTGGCACTGTCTTCAGGGAAGCTATTATCTGCAAAAATATCCCCCGGCTTGTAAGTGGATGGGTGAAACCCATCATCATAGGTCGTCATGCTTATGGGGACCAAGTAAGTCATTTTGGCACAATTTGATTTTCCATATTATGTCAAGGCCCAGATGTTCTGATGTACATGGTTTTATTCCTATCTTTTGGTGTCTATGCCTGTTAAGCAAGGTACAGATCCTTTTCCACCCTGTCGCTAAAACTATCCCTTCACCTCAGTCAGTCCCTTCACAGATAACCTTTGAAAGCCCAAGCAAGGGAATCTACATAGATGGTAGTGGTGCACACTCACTAGTCCTGAGAATGTCACCCACCCTGAGTTCTTACCGTTCATATCATATCTTTTTGTGTGTGTGTGTCCTTTTGGGTTTTTTAATTTGGGGGCTCATTTTTTTTTTTATTATTTTAGCATCAGTAATTTAGAAGAATGGCCATGATTTTTAATGTCCAGATTAAAAAATTCCAAACCTCAGGTTGATTCACTGGCTGTTTAAATGCCCATAGACTTATACAAAGCATTTATGATACTTTGGTGCCTCAGTTTCTCCTTTTTGAGAAATGAGAATAAATTACCATTCATAGTGAAGGACTTTATATGCCAGAAGTGTCCTGTATAATATGCAATCTTCACTGTCATCTGACTGCTCTTTTACCTACTATTATTATAGTATTAATCTAAACAACTACATGTGGCTGGTACCTAACTCTTGAGTATTCGGATCCAAATCATTGAAGAAGGTGCGGTGCAGCATAGACTGGTGGCTGCCAGGCACATTTTTCCACTAGAATAGCTAAGGCCCATAAGGGAGGTGGCTGACCTTGAACATCACACTACTGAGGGTCATCATCCTGTTGCAGCTGCTTTCAGAAAGATTGCTCCATATGGATAAATCCTTGGCCTGGTGTTAGCAACAGTGATACCATGGAGAGACTGAGGCCGGACAGTTGGGTCTCAAGTCCTTTGATCCTGGATGCATTATTTACACTACATCACAGTCCTTCCTTGCAAAATTGTTGTGAGAATCAAATGAGATAATACAATTTAAGCACTCAGGAGTCTCCAACCTGCGGCCCTGAAGGCCACATACAGATTATTTCAAGGACTGTTTTGCTTGTCTGTGGTGTCAGATATCACAAAAAGTATGCACGGATCTTTTCTTTTGTTCATCAGCTTTCACTGGTGTTTGTGTGGTAAATGTGTGGCCCAAGAAACTCTTATGCTTCCAGTGTGCAGCAGAAAAGAAAAAAGGTTGGACACCCCTGCTAGCATCTAGAATAGAGTAAGGAAAAGCATTAGTTCTACCATCATCGTCTTCGGTACTACAACTAGTATTATCATCATCCCCCTGTGGCCTCCTGGCTGTGATCGTCTCTCTTCCTGTGTTGCCTGTAGCATGTTTTCAGTGTATGCCTTCTTCTACCACTCAAAAGCTCTTCTATTACTTATAAGGGCACTTATATATGCCCTTATTAGGTTATGAGCTTTGTAGAGGAAAGTACCTTTATGCTATTCCCTGTTCTTCATGTACACATATTAGTACTCAGAAAACTGCCCGGTACTTGATAGGCACCTAATATTTACTGATTTGGGGAAACTCTGCACCTCTTCCTCTTCATTTCTCCAAGAAAAGAAGATTGAGCCACACTTCCCTATTTGTCTAAGTGTCTTTTAGCTCTATATTATATGACTATTTTCCTTATAATTCCTGTTAGGATAATTTTCTTTATACTTTTTCCCTCCTATACAGTACAGAGCAACAGATTTTGTTGTTCCTGGGCCTGGAAAAGTAGAGATAACCTACACACCAAATGATGGAACCGAAAAGATGACATACTTGGTACATAACTTTGAAGGTATGTGCAAGTTCATTATAAGTTACATCTTTTTTTTTAAACAAATGATTTAGATAACATTTTTTTTTTTTTCCAGTTTTTGGCCAGGGCTGGGTTTAAACCCGCCACATCTGGCATATGGGGCCAGCGCCCTACTGCTTTGAGCCACAAGCGCCGCCCAATAACATTTTTTTTTAAGGTTAGTTGTATGGCTGCCTAAAAATACAACCTGAATCTCTAGTATTTCTGCAGAACTCCAGTTCTAACTTGAAAAGGTAATTGGCTCCCATGTCTTGTTGTGGCGTGAATAAAGGCACAAAAGGGTTAGCTACTTTTTTTATTTATTTTTAATTTTTATCTTTTATTTCAGAATATCATGGGGGTGCACATATTTTGGTTACGTGAATTGCATTTGTACAATTTAAGTCAAAGTTATTACTGTGCCCCTCACCCACATAGTGTGCACTGTACCTATCAGGTGTGAATCTACCTGTCCCACCTGCCTGCTTTCTGTTGAGTTTTACTACCAAATATGTACAATGGAGTTGAGCTGTATTAGAGTACACGTGGTGTTTGTTTTTCCATTGGTTAGCCACTTAATTAGAAATGCATGTAAGCAAAGACAAAGAGATAATTGTGTAATCTTCTTAAAACACAGAGAGAAGGTTTTCAAGAGTCGTTGCATGAATTATATAAATTAAATATTAATACTTCAAATCACCTGTCAGGTAATCCTGCCCTTCGCTCTGGTACAATTTGTATTTGGTAATAGTTGCATTACATATTTGCTGAAATTTTCTTCTTGTGTTTCTGAGTATTTATCCATGAAAGTGGAATATTTCTTTCCTTTTTTTTTTTTTTCTTTTCTTTTTTGTTTTTGTTTGAGACAGAGTCTCATTCTGTGTCCTGGATAGAGTGCTGCAGCATAATAGCGCACAACACCCTCCAACTCTTGGGTTCAAGAGATCCCCTTGCCCTAGCTTCCCAAGTAGCTGGGGCTACAGGTACACATCACAATGTCCACCTAGTTTTTCTATTTTTAGTAGAGACAGGGTATGGAACTCCTGAACTCCAGCAATCCACCCACCTGGGCCTCCCAGAGTGCTAGGATTACAGGTGTGAGCCACTACACATGGCTACTTCTTTCCTTTTCTTTCCCAGCCACACTGCTGCTTCAAAGGTATACTATGGCAAATCTCACCCAGAAATTGCTTAGAGGACCATTGGGCCCTTCTCAACTATTGAAGTTGTTGAAAGTACTCACACAAACAAAAGCCCAGCACCTCTCTAGCTTTTGTTTTCCTTGCCTCCTCCAAATTATGTCATTTGATATAATCTAGTTCTGCAGGTTTTAGCACTTTTCACATTGGGAGTCCAGGTTTACCCAGGGCATTGGCATTGCTTCAAGTTCTATCTTTCAGTAATAACAAAGTTCATCAAGTAAAAGCTGTGAATCACTAGTGACTACACATAGCATAATTATCCCTACCAGTTACAACTAATTATATTAAGAACACTCAGTATCCTCCAGGGAATTATGAGAATCTTCATGCAGCATTTGAAATGCAAATTTTTCTCAGTCACTGAGGATTGAGTACATCCCCATAGTTTATAATACATGTTCAAGAATTATTAAAATAAGTGAAAAAAAACTTTCAAAAATTTTTTTATCACATTTGAGTGTTATCTCTTGTTCATATCAGTAGTTTTTGGTACTTCATTATCCATATGTTTTTCTCATTTATGTTACCCTTCCAAAACATATTAGAGTCTCTATACCCAGAACTTAATTTTCTCCCATTACATGGTTGGGGAACTCATGGAATACTCAGGTTGGAGGCCTGCCTTGGACTTCCGAAGTCTGGTCTCATACATGGGAGCTGAAAAGCAGGTCCTGTGGTTGT
This sequence comes from Arctocebus calabarensis, assembly GCA_963573935.1. NCBI lineage: Eukaryota > Metazoa > Chordata > Mammalia > Primates > Lorisidae > Arctocebus > Arctocebus calabarensis. The sequence continues at coordinate 6,453 of CAUYON010108043.1, forward strand.
TGTGGGTGACTTTAACCTTGTTATAATTAAACCCCGTTTACATTTCTCCTTTTTTCCCTCTCATTGGCTTCTCCTCTACAGATGGTGGTGGTGTTGCCATGGGTATGTACAATCAAGATAAGTCAATCCAAGATTTTGCGCACAGTTCTTTCCAAGTGGCTCTGTCTAAGGGTTGGCCTTTGTATCTGAGCACCAAAAACACTATTCTGAAGAAATATGATGGACGTTTTAAAGACATCTTTCAGGAGATATATGACAAGTAAGTACAGTGCTTTTTTACATTTTTCTTTTCTCTCAAGTAAGCTGGTATTTCTCATACAGAATTCGCATCTCCCTTTCCCTTTGATTCTGGGACAAGTTGTGTGAAAAATTATCACTTTCTTCAAGGTAAGGGCAGAACTGAGTTTTAAGAGGAGTGAAAGAAAATCATTTTGAGTCGCTTTTAGAAGATAAATGGAAAAAAAAGAAGATAAATGTATTCTTAAATAAGTATTATTGTTTTAATAAAAGTACCCTATTGGTGATAGAAAGGTCTAATTTTTTTAAGTGTATGCTCTCAGAATTTCATTGTTATAATTTAAATTTCTGTTTCAGTATAGTCATTTGAACTAATAAGTCTAAACTTACTACAATTTTGAATTCAAGACACATGAGGTGAATATATGTTGACATTCAAGATGATATAACTCCCTTTTTTTTTTTTAGCACTTACATTCATTTATTCGTTCAACAAATGTTCACTGCATACTTATTACATAGTGTGGCTCAACCACCGAACAGATATAAAGGTGAGTCAAGCACAGACTCACTTTTCAAATATCTTACAGGTTTGGTTTGTTTTTTTTATCCTATATATTGCTTTTTGTTTTATTTTTTAAAATACAATACAATACAATATTATGGGAGTACAAATGTTTTACATGAATTGCATTTGCAGTTTGAGTCACAGTTGAAAGTGTGCTCCTCACCCAGAAAGTGTATATTATACTCCTTAGGTGTGAGTATACCCCACCCCTCGGGCCCCTTCCACCCGCTTGCTTTCCATTTAGTTTTACTACCAAATAAGCACATGGGTGTTGATCAATTAGTACTATTTTAACAGTGAATACTGACAATGTTTGTTTCTCCATTCTTATGAAACTTCATTTAGAAGCATGGTCTCCAGTTTCATCCAGGTTGTTGCAAAAGGTCTTAGTTCATAATCTTTTTTTATGGTTAAATGGGACCCCATGATATACATATATCACATTGTATTAATCCACTCATGTATTGATGGACACTGGAGTTGGTTCCACATCTTTGAGATTGTGAATTTTGCCGCAACAAACATTCAAGTACACTTACCTTTCTGGTAAAAGGACTTTTTTTCCATAGGGTAAATACCCAATAGTGGAATTGCTGGATCAAATGCTAATAACTCCTTATAAGTGCAAGTGTTCAGGGCTTGGATTTCAGATGAGAAATCTTTGCTGAGACATTTTGAATTTTTCTTTCTGATATCCACCTATATTAAGCCTAAAAACTATCCTGGAATAAATCTAGTTTCCTGAATAATATCAAGCATTTTAATAATCTGTTTTTTCTTTACTATACTCCTAAAATAAGCAAATCTTCAGAATCTGATCAGTAGTATATTGTCAACAATGGAAAGTATAGCAGTAGTCGGGGTACTCTACTACCTCACTCCTTATACCCTGCAAGAGGGGTAAAAAAATCACTTTTATAGATGGCTAAATTGGGATTTCATAGCTAGAAAATGATTGAGCAGAGATTTTAGCCTGTGTCTGTCAGACTCCCAAGCTTATGCTGCTTCTACTAAAAAATATTTATTTTCTTCTTCAACACCACTGCCACCCCCATCCCCTTTGGAAAAGACAGATGTTGCCCTAACAAAATACTTTTTTTCCCCCCACTGTCCTCTTTTCTTTGTTGTTTCTTAGGCAGTACAAATCCCAGTTTGAAGCTCAGAAGATCTGGTATGAACATAGGCTCATCGATGACATGGTGGCCCAAGCTATGAAATCAGAGGGAGGCTTCATCTGGGCCTGCAAAAACTATGATGGGGACGTGCAGTCGGACTCTGTGGCCCAAGGTAAGGAGGCAGAGGGCCGAAGGGAAGTGGAGCTTGGGCTGAAGCAATTGGGTACCTCTGTCCTCCACTCTAGTTCTCTAATTTGGAAAGAGGGATTTTATGGCCCTGTGTTACAAAATTGTGGAATGTTTTACCTGCAAGACATGCTGGCCCATCCTCTAATCTGACAGATAAGGAAATTAATCTCAAACTGGGCCAGTGACTTTACTCAAGGTCACAGAGGAAGTAACTGAGTGAGTAACTGAATGGGGCTCAAGCCTTAAATATTAACATGGTTTTTCTTTCAACCTTCCCCTCCCTATACAGCATGAAGTTTTTTAATGCCTCTCTGATCTGAAAATTGCTCCCTTTCCCTATGCTACTTTTCCGCCTGTTTGAAAATATAAAATTCCAGGCACTCACTTAGGCAAGGAGGGGGTAAGTGAGAGGCCTGAATGATCGAATGATCTTAAAGGGGGAGGGGATGTCAGTGGACTGCCTCCATCTGGCAGTAGGCCCTACTCATGCTTCTCTGCCAGCCTTGAAGGTTGTTATGGTACTATATAAAACAAATGTGTTTACTGCATAGTTTTAATACAGAGAAGCTGAGCGAAGAAGCCCAAGGCTGTTCACAGAATTCCAGGAACCAGGGGTTCCAGGCCTGGGGTACTCTCCTTTCCCTGATTTCCTCAGTGCAAGTCATTCTCAGTTTCAGTTATCTAGAAACTGAATCTCTCCTGATGAATGTTTGTATTGACTTTAATTATGTTTGCTTCCCCAAGAAGTTCTACATTTTCTTTCTCTTACAAATGTTAAGTATCCCCTATCAGTTTGAAAGGAAACTTTTACTTCAGATAACTGAGTTACACAACTCTCTTATCCTGCATTCTGTTTTCCTAAGTCCTCACAATCATTTGTACTGAATTGCAAATGATGAGGAAGGAATGTTCTTTTGTGATGACCTCATGGTGGATAAGGAAAACAACTCCTTGTAATCAGAGTTTTGAGAAAGGGACCCCAAGTCATTTCATTATTTTTAAATATCCTCATGGCAACAAGAAGAGATTGTCAAGAGAAATATTTCAAATGTAAATGTCGAATTATGGAGGTTCAAATAAGGACTTTCAAATAAGAATTCTAAAGCACAGCTTGTAACGCAGTGCACTGAGAAGAGACCTGGAACCAAGGCTGTGTCTGTGCTGAGCCTGTAGATAACGTGACCTCCAAGCAGCTAAACAGATTAACAAGCAGCAGAGCTGTCCTCTCCTTCATTCTTCTGTAGACACATGAACAACTTTGGACTTAACACTATTTCACTTATGTCCTCAGCTCTGGCAGTGGACCAGCTTGTATCTCCAGATATTAATAGACAAACTCAGCATGGGCATGACCCTAAACTTACCTACTTAATAAACATTTTAATATTTGTGGAGCTTCAGACCAACACAGTGCCATGGAAGGAACTACAGTAGAACCTCCATAGTTGACCACCTCCTTAAGTTGACTTAATTTTCTGTCTTTTTTTTTTTCTTTTTTGCAGTTTTTGGCCGGGGCTGGGTTTGAACCCACCACCTCCAGCATATGGGGCCGGTGCCCTACTCCTTTGAGCCACAGATGCCACCTTGACTTAATTTTCATACACTGGAAATTACACCACATATATGTATCAGTATAGTAGCCCTAATTTCTTAGGTTGACCACCTCCATATGTTGACCATTTTGTTATGGTCCCCTAGGTGGTCAGTTTATAGAGGTTCTACTGTACTATCTAATCTCACAGAGATTTGTCCTAATTGTACTCAAGAATGACTTTTTAAAAAAATTATAGTTGGGTGGTGCCTGTGGCTCGAAGGAGTGGGGCACCAACCCCATATGCCAGAGGTGGTGGGTCAAACCCAGCCCCAGCCAAAAAAAAAAAATTATAGTTAATCTGGGCGGCACCTATAGCTCATTGAGTAGGGCGCCGGCGCCATATACCAAAGGTGGCAGGTTCAAACCCAGCCTCAGCCAAACTGCAAAAACAAAAATAGCCGGGCGTTGTGGTGGGCGCCTGTAGTCCCAGGTACTCGGGAGGCTGAGGCAAGAGAATCGCCTAAGCCCAGGAGTTGGAGGTTGCTGTGAGCTGTGTGATGCCACTGCACTCCATCGAGGGTGATAAAGTGAGACTATGTCTCTACAAAAAAAAATTATAGTTAATCTACTTAAGTCTCAGACCCTCTCAACCCCCCCAAAAAGGTCACAGCTTATTGTAAATTTACATTAGTAACTTCTCAGGTACTCTTGGGAGATAGCAAAAATTGAGAAAAGGGTTCTAAGTCTATCTGCCATGACTGAATGCCTGTAATCCTAGCCCTCTGAGAGGCCGGCTCAGGAGGATTACTTGAGCCCAGAGTTCCAAGGCCAGCCTGAGCAAGAGCAAGACCCCGTCTCTACTAAAAATAGAAAAATTAGCCAGTATTGTGGTGGGCACCTATAGTCCCAACTACTCAGGAGGCTGACCCCAAGAGTTTGAGGTTGCTATGAGCTAGACTGTGGTCACAGCACTCTAGCCTAAGCAACAGAGTGAGACTTAGTCTCAAAAAAATAAAAAGGGAGAGAAAAATTTCAAGTATAAAAGAGTGAATGAAAGAAAAAAATTACTTGTATAGACTTAAATGTGGTTCTCTGAACAGGAAACCACAGGAGAGAATTGAAAGTCTCAAAAAAATAAAAAGAAAGAGAAAAATTTCAAGTACAAAAGAGTGAATGAAAGAAAAAAAAATTACTTGTATAGACTTAAATGTAGTTCTCAGAACAGGAAACCACAGGAGAGAATTGTTTGGTTGAGATACAAGGAAGGTCAAGGAGGATGTTCCTTTTTTTTTTTTCTTTCATATTAACGTGAGGGTACAAACAATTAGGTTATAATGGCTTCTGTTAGGTAAAGTCCCAATTACAGCTGTGTAAGTAGAATATTCATGAATCCAACATATCCTGTTTTTCTTTTGGTTTTGTTTGTTTGTTTTTGTTTGGAGACAATGTCTCACTTTGTTGTCTGAGCTAGAATGCCATGGCATCATCATAACTCAATGCCACCTAAAACTACTGGGCTCAAGCAATCCTCCTGCCTCAACCCCCAAGTAGCTAGGGCTGCGGGCACACATCACCATGCCTGGCTAACTTTTTAAAATTTTTTGTTGAGATATAATCTTACTGCATTGCCCAGGCTAGTGTTGAACTGCTGACCTCAAATAATCCTCCTGCCTCATCCTCCCAAAGTGGTAGGATTATAGCCAGGAGCCACGGTGCCCAGCCTTACAGTCTCAGAGAATACATATATATGAACAGTTTGAGAGTGGGAGACAGCTCTCATTCATCTTTGTTTCCCTGGCACAGAAAAGCATCTGCATTATATGAATAACAATAACATATTGAGCTCTTAGTCTGTGGCCAGTATTATTTTAAGGAATATGAATATATTCTTTTCATATATATTTATGAATATATATCTGTTCATCTAATTCTACACAACTGTTCAACTCTGCTTATTCTGTTGTAGCAGGACAACTGTCATAGACAATCCAGAAAGAAATGGACATGGCAGCACCCCAGTCAAATCTTGTGTTCAAAACCTGGGTGCGGTCCAGATTTGGCCCATCAGCAAGCTGCAGTTTGGTGGCCTCTAATGTAGTTGATAATCATCGAATGACAAGCTTCTATTTAAGAAGGAAATTATAAGGAATTAAAATAGAAATAAAGGGACCTCGGAGGCCACTAATTCTAATTCTATAACAACTAATTCATCTAACTCTATAAAAATTTAGTGAAGTAGGTGCTTTTATTCTCATTTTAAAGGTAAGAAAACTGAGCCACTATAGCTCATGAAGTCACAGCACTGGGGTAAATGCAGGCAGTAGGACCCTGAGCCCTCCATCACAGAGATAAGCCAGGAAGATGTACAGCCTTTCCAGGTCCTTTGAGGTTAGGAGTAGAGACCCTGTTTTCTGAAAGGCAGAAGAATTATTGAAGACTCCATGTGTTCCACATACTTTGTTTACCAAGACCTATCAGGACTAAGTCATTTGCTCTCATCCCTGAGAGACCCAGCTTATTTCCTGCAGTTAAACCCAATGCGTCGTTCTCTGCCACGTGTAGGTTATGGCTCTCTTGGCATGATGACCAGTGTGCTGGTTTGTCCAGATGGCAAAACAGTAGAAGCAGAGGCAGCCCATGGGACCGTAACCCGTCACTACCGCATGTACCAGAAAGGACAGGAGACATCCACTAATCCCATTGGTAAGATGGCATTTACTTCTACCCTGATTTCTGATCAGAAAGTGCTCTCCAGAGGAGATCTCTAAAGAAGCTCAGTATTAACTGTGTGCAAAGTCATCACCAAGTGGCTGATTTATTTTACTAATAAGAGCTATTTTATTATGTGTCTTAAACACTGTGTGTTCTGTTTTGTGGGAGAACATAGCTTACAAAGAAGAATGTTATCAACAAACATTTTCTGTTACTTCTGGTGCAACAAAATGCCACATAAGGCTACAAATCTAAAAGTCACTTGGATAGATCCTTTCAACAGGGTTTCAAGGACAGAAGATTACAACCTAGAAAGAGGAGACCAATAGAGATAAAAGATAGACTATGACCTTTCTTACATTAGATGCCTTAAACTGCATACACTAATACTACACCATTAAAATATACTTTCTATTAAAGTTTTCTATTGGGTAAAATATTTCTAACTCTCCTAAAACTTCTATCCCATCTGGATAATCAAGTCTGTCACCTAAACAATAAGCTGTTTTGCTTTGGGGAACTGTAACGCATGTGGGAATCCTATAACTGGTATGATTGATATGTCATTATTTTCTTCTTTTAGCTTCCATTTTTGCCTGGACCAGAGGATTAGCCCACAGAGCACAGCTTGATAATAATAAAGAACTTGGCTTCTTTGCAAAGGCTTTGGAAGAAGTCTGTATTGAGACCATTGAGGCTGGCTTCATGACCAAGGACTTGGCTATTTGCATTAAAGGTTTACCTAAGTAAGTATAAGAGGCCCTAAACTGGATCAAATTACCAATTACTCTCGCTGGGCTTAAATCATCAGTGCTTTTTGGAATTATATGAATTGTTACTTAACATCTAGTCTAGGGATCAGTGGATATTACCTGCAAACTGTCAGATAGTGAACATTAGGTCTTGTGGGATACATAGTCTTTTTGCAACTATACACAATTGTTCAACTCTGCCTAAGCTGTTGTAGTAGGAAAGCTATCGTAGATAGTACAGAAAGAAAAGGTCATGGCAGCATCCCAGTCAAATCTTGTGTTTAAAACCAGGGTCCAGATTTGGCCCATCAGCAGGCTGCAGTTTGCTGGGTTCTGATGTAGTTGACAATTATTGAATGACAAGGTTCTATTTAAGAAGAAAATTATAGGCAATTAGAAATAAAGGGGCCTTGGAGGCTACTTCATTCTACTCCTTTATTTTCCTTAGCCTACAGATGAGAAATGTAAGCAGCACAAATATAAGCTATCCAATTTATTATAATTTCTTAAGTGTCTGTAACCCCAGACAAATAGATCTGAGGGCCCTTGTGTTGCCCAAGGCTTTTCTGAGAACGTAATAGCCAGTATCCTGATTGGATTAGCTGCTAATCAGAGACTCCTCCCTCAAGTCAGAGTTAGTTACTACCACCCACCTCAAGAAACACTATTAAAATTTGGCACTAATTCCATGTCCCAACCGGTGTGCCTCAGAGGTCTCAGTTAGGGTCACTGCACCCTAGGAATGGGGGCATACTCAATCACCACTTGTTTCTTGAATTTCTGGCAAGAATACAATGTTTGAAATGTTCTTAGCAATGAGAACATGTTCTGTTTGCTTTATAGGCTGTTTGATAGACTTCTAGCAGCAGTTTTATGTCAGTCAGTCCATCATCTTGTATTTCTTATGTAACAGCATTATAACTTTTTGTAAGAACATGTAACAGTTTGGGGGAAAATGGGTAAAGGTTTTGCTATAACCTGAATGAGTTTTTTATCTTTTAAGAATGAGACAGCAGATGTGGGATGGTTTTGGGCTTATCAGCATTTTAGTCTGAACTGCAGCTTTGTGATAGTTTAATAGTTTCACCTTCAAAGCTCCCTGATAAACAAACCTGTGAATGTGGGTGTGGATGAGCCTGGACTTATGAGTCCCAAGCCATGAGAACAGTCATTATAGATGTGTAGCTTATTAACATTAATGGATTTTCTTCCAGAAATAAATAGACTACTACTTTTAAGTAGCATTTCTAGGACTTTTCTCCTATCTGTTGCCATATCAGAGACAAACTAAATTTTCTCCTTTTTCCCTCCCTTGTTAGCGTGCAACGTTCTGACTACTTGAATACATTTGAATTCATGGACAAACTTGGAGAAAACTTGAAGATAAAACTAGCCCAGGCCAAACTTTAAGGTCATAGTGGCTTAGGAGGATAAATGTTTTCTGGTAACTAGGTCCACAGGTTTACATTTTTCTGTATGACACTCAAGGATAAAGACAAAATGAATTTTATAATTTGTTTAGAAGCCAGAGTTTATCTTTTCTATAAGTTTACATCCTTGTTCTTACACATACAGTTATTGCCACCTTCATGAATGTGGCAAGGAACTTGTTTTTAAATTTTATTTTCTAGTAGCAGCCTAGGAATTAGGTTAGTACTCATTTGTACTGATTATCACTTCTTTTCAAATTCTGATATAAGTGACCAAGGTTAAGAGTGCTCAAAAGGGTAAATGGTATTAGCTATAGTACTGTTCCCTGAAATGTGCAAAGTAGAAATTCAGTCCCTTGGGCTCTGGGATGTTTCAGTGTTACAGATGTCCCATTACATAAGATGGAACTGTACATTGAACTTGTACCTGACTGGAACAAAGTTTTATGAGTGTAACTGAAATGTGAAAACATTGCAGTCATATCTGTGACGAGTATATTAAAGGATCTTAATATACTAAATACTTTAAAGGCTATTGGAGAGTTTGAATCCAGAATAAATGTTACCTGGAGGTTTGTACTCTTGTTTCGTCTCTTCCTCCTCCTGGCCCAGCCTGGCCTAGCCTGGCCTGAACACTATGCTACCAAATGCAGCATATTTCATCCAAGTGCAATAATGTAAGCTGCATCGTTTTTTGTACTTCTGCTGATCTGTTTCATTTCTTTTATATAAATGTGATTTTTCAGAAGCTTAATAAACACTGCTCTAGTCCTTTTCTTCATTTGAATTGTTAATTTTAATTAAAATAAGTCCTAATGATTATTCTAAGGGTTTTTTGTTTGTTTTGTTTTTTATTGGATGTACTTACTAGTCATAGGAATTTGATTAGTGGGAGAAATCTCTGCTATCAAGATGTTTATTTTGGGGAAAAATGGAAAAGAAAGATGTGGATTCTACAGTGACAAGAGGACCAAAGATGAAACTAAAGGAGTAACTAGGGAATATTAGAGAAGAGATCCTATCTACGCATATGTTTAGGGTTATCTTGTATGCTAATATGCTAACAGGGGGTGAAGACTTGAGATAAGGGAATTGATCATGTTTTTATTTTTCACAGTATCTCTCTGGGCAGCTTGTATAAGGAATGGTGTTGTGGAGGGAGAGTGTTGGGCACTATTGAAGAAAAACCAGTTAGGAGGCTACTGCAGTACAGTAGGTGGGAAACAATAAAGATGCAACTGGAATCGGGGCACAGGGATGAGAATTGGATGGATCTCGTCCATGGAAGGGATCGATCTTGGCAGAACGAAGGAGATATGGAAATTGAGAGAGAATAACAAGTCAAAAAACTTCCCAGCCTCAGCAAGACTGAGACCCTGTCTCTACAAAAAATACAAAAATTAGCTGGGCATAGCAGTGCATACCTGTAGTCCGAGCAAGAGGATTGCTCAAGCCCAAGAGTTTGAGGTCGCTATGAGCTGTGACTCCACAGCACTCAACCCAGCAAGACAGAGTGAGACTCTGTCTCAAAAAAAAAAAAAAAAAACTTCCCGAGTTTCTGGCTTCACACCTAATGAAAGGCTAGGCCACACCCTAGCATCTTTGAGAGGGAAGTTATTGTGAGCTTTTGCACTTTCACGCCTTAAAAGTTTGAATTGGGGTGAGTATTTTTTGGTTATTTCTAGTCTGCCTTCCTGGCAACCTTGGAGTCAGGCTACAAACAGCCTCAAGGCAGATCCCCTGGAAAACCAGAGGATGTGAGCCTTTCGGAATCTTTTGGGGTGGAACTGATTTGGGATGAACTTTTGAACCATTTCTCACAGTGCTACCCTCAAGAAGACACCCTAATCCAAGCCATGGGTCTAGGAACAGCCCTCTAACAGGAGGCCCTCATGAAGCAGAGGAGCATATGGGTCAGGCAACTTATCTCTGACCAAACTGTAAACATCAAGAAAGGCAATATTATCATCTGCTATACAAAATTAAGTTTGGTTTTAGGGTTTAGGGTTGGTGGGGTAGTGGTCTCACTCTGTTGCCCAGGCTAAAGTGCGATAGCATCAGCCTACCTCACAGCAACCTCAAACTCCTAAGTTAAAGCGATCCTCCTGCCTCAGTCTCTCCAGTAGCTGGGACTACAGGCACCTACCACAATGCAGGGCTAGTTTTTCTATTTTTAGTAGAGATGGGGTCTCCTTGCTCATACTGGCCTTGAACTGAGCTCAAGCAATTCACCAACCTCAGCCTCCCCCCATTACAGGTGTGAACTGCCTTGCCAGGCCAAATTTGAAAATACTTTAACAAAAGATTTTATGATCCATATAATCAGTTCATGAAAAGATTATGGCTAGAAGACACATATTACAATATTGTTTCTTGCCTTTGGCAGTATTGTGAGACAGTAAGTTCATTTTCAACTAGTCTTTGCTTCAATATATAGAAATGCCAGCAACTCATTTTGACATTAATGACTATAGCTCTTTTTTTTCCACAGTAGAAGAGAAAGAAATGTAAATTCTACATCTGTCTTTTCTTTCCATTAGTTCTCACTGAAGTCTTAAAACATCAGTCATAGAGCGGCACCTGTGGCTCATGGAGTAGGGCACCAGCCCCATATACTGAAGGTGGCAGGTTCAAGCCCCGCCTCAGCCGAACTGCAAAACAAAAAAATAGCCAGGTGCCTATAGTCCCAGCTACTTGGGAGGCTGAGGCAAGAGAATCGCCTAAGCCCAGGAGTTGGAGGTTGCTATAAGCTGTGTGATGCCACGGCACTCTACTGAGGGCGATAAAGTAAGACTGTCTCTACCAAAAAAAAAAAAAACCAACAACAACAAAAGATCGGTTATAAAAAACTGATTTTTATGAGGAAACAAAAATTAAAGAGGTTAATTAACTCAGGTGGAGCTGTGGAGCTCACAGTCTTCCAAAAGACCACAGGTCAGTCTCTCTCTCCTCCCCACCTCTGGAAAATAGATATTTAAAGCCCCTTGATTTCCAACATACTGGTTGAATGTAGTGTTCCTTCAGATTATTGGACACTTGGCTTTCCATAGAATTCAAATTGTTTCAACATTTTTTTTTTTCTGAGACAGAGTGTCACTTTGTCACCCCTGGTAGAATGCCATGGCGTCATGGCTCACAGCAACCGCAAATGCTGGGGCTCCAAGTATTCTCTTGCCTCAGCCTCCTAGAGTGCTAGGATTACAGGCATGAGCCACTCATCTTATTTTAAACTGCAGCCAAAAAATATTAGTGAAATAAGATGTATACAGTACTCCCCTCGTCTTATCTAAACTTTGGTGTTTTTCAGGTTTTTAGTTGCTACCCCATAACTCTTAGAGCATCCATTTCCTCTTCCACTGAGAAGATAAATTTTAAAAGTGTTTTGTTTTTACTATCCTTTTGTACCAAATAGAAGCCTGCATAGTAGACAAAAGATTTGTCATTATCAGAGTATTATGGTGAAGGAAACTGAGGCAGTGGGAGGAGCTTTGTCAAGGTTGCAAAATACACCAGTGACCATTTTGAACTGGAACTCAGGAATCCTCACAGCCCAGCTGTTATCTGCACGGGTTAGGTTTGGGTGGAAGGAAGCATCACAGGAGGCAAAATGGTGGCTTGGATCAGGTGATCTCAGATAGATTCCCTCCCCGCCCCCAGCACTCACAGATACCCTGGAGATGATCAGATGAGTGCCACCCCGTGTCTAACAGGATCAGCATCTGGCCAGCAACCAGCTAATGCTCTAAGATAATTATCAAATGGACAGCTGCTGACCAATACGCTCAGAGGCTAATGTTTATTTTGTGAAAATCAGAGGATCAGAATCATTGACCTGGAAAATGACCATTCTTTATTCAGCATAACACTGAAGGCAGCAGGACCCAAGAACAGGGAAGGTAAGACTTCCAGATTCAACACTGTAAATTGTAGGTTCTGTTTTTTAGGCAGAACTTTTAACTGAAAAAATTTAAAATTAAATAAATTGGGTTTTTGTTTTGTTTTGTTTTTAAGAGACAGAGTCTCACTTTATCGCTCTTTATAGAGTCCTGTTTGGCCAGGACCAGGTTCGAACCCACCGCCCTTAGTATATGGGGCCAGTGCCCTACCCACTGAGCCACAGGCAATGCCCAATTAAGTTTTTGTTTGTTTCTTTTGAGACAGAATCTTACTTTATCACCTTGAGTAGAGTGCCCGTGGAATCATATGTCACAACAACCACAAACTCCTGTGCTCAAACCATCCTCTTGCCTCAGCTGGGACTACAGGTGCCTGCCACAAGACCTGGCTAGTTTTTCTATTTTTAGTAGAAACAAGGGTTTTCCTCTTATTCAGGCTAGTCTCAAACTCCTAAGCTCAAGCTATCCACCTGTCTCAGCCTCCCAGAGAGTTAAGGTTCAGGCGTGAGGTACTGCCCCAGTCCAAAAAGTTAATCTTAACAGTTAGAATCTAAGACACTAACAAGTGGCCTCCTAGCTCCCATTCAAATATTTATCTAATATTCTCCACTCACAAAAATTGATTCACAATGGATAAGAGACCTAAATCTAAGGCATTAAACAATAAAAATCCTCAAAGAAAGTGTGGGGAAAACACTTGAAGCTATCGGCCTGGGGAAAGACTTTATGAGGAAGACTCCCATGACAATTGCAACAACAACAAAAATAAACAAATGGGACTTTATGAAACTGAAAAGCTTCTGTACAGCAAAGGAGACAACAACCAAAGCAAATAGACAATCTACACAATGGGAAAGGATATTTGAATATTTTGAATCAGACAAAAGCTTAATAACTAGGATCTACAGAGAACTCAAATTAAGCAACATGAAAAGACCCAGCAATCCTTTATACCACTGGGCTAGAGAGATGAATAGAACCTTTTCTGGTGAAGACTGACGAATGGCTAACAAACATATGAAAAAATGCTCATTGTCCTTAATTATTAGAGAAATGCAAATCAAAACCACCCTGAGATATCCTCTAACCCCAGCAAGAATGACCCACATCACAAAGTCTCAAAACTGCAGATGCTGATGTGGATGTGGAGAGAAGGGAACACTTTTACACTGCTGGTGGGACTGCAAACTGATAAAACCTTTTTGGAAGGAAGTGTGGAGAACTCTCAAAGAACTCAAGCTAGACCTCCCATTTGATCCTGCAATCCCATTACTGGGCATCTACCCAGAAGGAAAAAAATCCTTTTATCATAAGGACACTTGCAGTAGGCTGTTTATTGCAGCTCAATTTACAATCGCCAAAATGTGGAAACAGCCTAAATGCCCACCAACCCAGGAATGGATTAACAAACAGTGGTATACGTACACTACGGAATACTATTCAGCCATTAAAAAAAAATGGAGACTTTACAGCCTTTGTATTAACCTGATGGAAGTGGAACACATGATTCTTAGTAAAGCATCGCAAGAATGGAGAAGCATGACTCCCATGTACTCAATTTTGATATGAGGACAATTAATGACACGGTGGGGGTGAGGAAAAGGGAGAGCAGAGAGAAAGAATGAGGGAGGGGTGGGGAAAGGAAGAGCAGAGAGAGGGAAGGAGCGAGGGGGGTGGGGTCTTGGTGTGTGCCACACCTTTTGCCACCTTACAATCATAAGAGGGACTTTACCCAACAAATGCAATTAGTGTAACATGGTTTCTTGTACCCTCAATGAATCCCCAACAATAAAAAAAAAAAATCCCAAAACTTGACAATTCATCAATATTCTTACATTTCAAAGTTCTCCCCTCTTAAAAAAGTAATAAAAATTACTCTCCCCTCACCGGACCCAGTGGGTCATGCCTGTAATTCCAGCACTGTTGGAGATTGAGGAGAGAAAATTGCTTGAGCTCAGGAGTTCGAGACTTGACTGAGGGAGAGTGAGACCCGGGCGCCTAAAAAAAATAAAAAAGAAAGAAAGAAAAAGGAAAAAACCTGGGCGGCGCCTGTGGCTCAGTGGTAGGGCACTGGCCCTATATACTGAAGGTAGTGGGTTCAAACCTGACCCCAGTCAAACTGCAACAAAAAAATAGCCAGGGGAGCACCTGTGGCTCAAAGGAGTAGGGCACTAGCCCCATATGCCAGAGGTGGCAGGTTCAAACCCAGCCCTAGCGGGGGGGGGGGGGCGGAGGAGGGGGGAGTGCAGAAAATATAGCCAGGCATTGTGGAGGGCACCTATAGTCGCAGCTCCTCGGGCAACTGAGGCAAGAGAATTGTCTAAGCCCAGGAGTTGCTGTGAGCTGTAATGCCACAGCACTCTTCCGAGGGTGACAAAGTGAGACTCTGTCTTTAAAAAAAAGAGAATAGGAAAAACCCAGCCAGGCGCCATGGCAAGCTCCTGTAATCTCAGCGACTTCTGGAGGCTGAGGCAGCAGGATGCCCACAGCCTGAGTCTGAGGTTGCAGTGAGCTATCAGCCATTGCACTCTGCTCAGGGCATACAGTGGGACTCTGTCTCAACAATAAAATATATATATATATGTGTGTGTGTGTGTATCCCCTCACCCCTGTAATCCTAGCACTTTGGGAGCCCAAGCAAGATAGGTGGATCTCCTGAGTTCAGGAATTAAAGTGAGACTCTGTCTCTTTTAAAAATAGAAAAGCCAGCCCGGAGTTGCGGAGGGTGAATGTAGTCTCAGCTACTTGGGAGGCTGAGACAATAGGCATGCTAGACCCCAAAAGTTTGAGATTGCTGTGAACTATGATGCCATGGCATTGTACTCAGAGTGACAGAGTAATACTCTATCTCAAAATTAATTAATTAATCAATTAATTAATTTTTTGAGGCAGAGTCTCAAGTTGTCGCCCTGGGTAAAGTGCTGTGGTATCATAGCTCACAGCAACCTCAAATTCTTGAGCTTAAATGATTCTCTTGCCTCAGCCTCCCAAGTAGCTGGAACTATAGGTACCCACCACAATGCCTAGCTATTTTTTTGTTGCAGTTGTCTTTGTTGTTTAGCAGGCATAGGCCAGTTTCAAACCCGCCAGCCTCAGCAGTGTATGTGGCTGGTGCCATAACCACTGTGCTATGGGCGCCAAGCCTAATTAATTAATTAAATAACTCTCCCTTGCCCCTTCCATGAACCTCCTTATTTCTCTTTTCTTTTCCACAGGCAAGCCTCTAGAAAGAATTATGCAGGCTCGGCGCCTGTGGCTCAAGCCGCTAAGGCACCAGCCACATACACCTGAGCTGGCAGGTTCGAATCCAGCCCAGGCCCGCCAAACAATGATGACAGCTGCAACCAAAAAATAGCCGGGCATTGTGACAGGTGCCTGTAGTCCCAGCTACTTGGGAGGCAGAGGCAGGAGAATTGCTTGAGCCCAGGAGTTAGGTTGCTGTGAGCTGTGATCCAGGGTGACAGCTTGAGGCTCTGTCTCAAAAAAAAACAAAAACCCCCAAAAAACTATGCAATGTCACTGCCTCCATTTGCATTGTCTATCCAAACTATCCAAAACACATTGCCAAAGTAGGGGATGTTAGACAATGTCTGGAAACAATTTTGGCTGTCACACCTGGAGAATGAGGTGCCAACAGCATCTGGTGAGTAAAGGCCAGGGGTGCTGCTAAACATTCTATAAGGCACAGGACAGCCAACCTACAACACTGACTTATCCAGCCCAAATGTCAACAGTGCTGAGGTTGAGAAGACCTGCTTTGAGGTTACCTCTGACAGCAAAGTCAAATGCAATAGACTTTCAAAAAATCTTTGTCTGTCTTGGCCTTGCAAGAGCATTCAGCACTGTTGAGTCTTTCTCCTCCTTGCAAACCTGACTTCTTTGACTTCTGAGATGCTGGCTTGCTCTCCCCCATTCCCTTTGTGGGTTCATTCCCCTCTAAGCAGCAATTAAATGTTGGGGGTACTCAAGGCTGGGTCCTAGGTCCTCTTTTCCTCTCATCCCATATCGAGCTTAGTCAATAGTGCCCATACCCTTGATTCTGATTACCATCTCTCCCATTCCTATTGCTGCCACTCTAGTCCACAGCAACATCACCCTTAGCCTGCATACTGTCACCTATATGGGTCCCCATCAACACCCTGTGCCCCCAAACCCAACCCCCAGAGAGACCTTTTCAAATCACAAATCTGATCATGTCTTTTCCTTGCTGTCATTGGCCTCTGCTTGCTTTTGGGTCCCTGACAGCCTCATCTCAGGATGGTTGGCCCAAACGACCTCAGAGGGCCCTTCCTACTGAGCCATTCTTCAATTCAGGGCCTTAGACTGTTTTTTATTTTTTTTCTTTCTCCCCTCCACTCATTTCTTTTTTCTTTTCTTTTCTTTTTTTTTTTTTTTTTTGGGGGGGGTTTCACTATTTATTTATGTCATACATTCCACATCCCTGATTCTCTCCAGTCAGAAATTCTTTGAAACGATGCCATCAGCCTTGGTCAATCGGAGAATGGAATCATCTGATTCGCCCATCCTGCGAATAGCCCCACAGATAGCATAGGTTTTAAACTGGCCATTAAATCTACCGGTAACCTTGTCAACCTCAGCCACGTTCATCTGGATGGATGCGTGGTCCTTAGCACCAATGATGCGGTTGCTGGCGGAGCATTTCCGCGGCACGTATAGGTCCACGAACTCGCCGGCGTCGTTCTGCATGTCAAGGCCGGACCTGCTGCCACTGGGACGCGTGAAGGCAGAGCATTTTTTTTTTTTTTTTTTTTGAGACCGAGTCTCACTATATTGCCCTTGGTAGAGTGCCGTGGCATCACAGCTCACAGCAACCTCAAACTCTTGGGCTCAAATAATTTTCTTGCCTCAGCCTCCCAAGTAGCTGGGACTACAGGCACCTGCCACAATGTCCGGCTATTTTTTGTTGCAGTTGTCATTGTTCTAGCTGAGGCGGGCTGGGTTCGAACCCACCTGCCTCAGTGCATGTGGCTGATGCCGTAACCACTGTGCACAGGCGCCAAGCCCTTTAGTTTTTTTTTTGTTGTTGTTTGTTTGTTTGTTTGAGACAGAGCCTCAAGCTGTCACCTTGGATAGAGTGCTGTGGCATCACAGCTCACAGCAACCTCCAACTCCTGGGCTCAAGCAATTCTCCTGCCTCCGCCTCCCAAGTAGCTGGGACTACAGGCACCCACCACACGCCCGGCTACTTTTTGGTTGCAGCCATCATTGTTGTTTCGTGGGTACAGCCTGGATTCGAGCCTGCCAGCTCAGGTGTATGTGGCTGGTGCCTTAGCCGCTTGAGCTACAGGCGCTGAGCCCAAATTTATGATTTTTGAACTGACTTTCTCACCTGGAAATGCCTTTCTTGTTGAGATGTTTTTAAACCATTAATGTTTTTTCCTAATTATTTAATAGTTTTACTTTTAACTTTAAGATCCTTGATCATCTGTTGTTTCTTAGGTCATTTTTTCTTAATTTCAGATCATATACGAGTACAAACAATTAAGTTACAATATTTGGGTTTGTTAAGTAAGATCCCTGTTGTAATTGTGCCCCTCACCCAGGTGATGTGCCACATACCCTTACATTGTGCCCATTAGGTGAGAGCACCCCAATCCCCTCCCCTCTTCCTACTCCTCTCTCCCCTCTCCTTTTCCCCCAGCTTGAATTAAATTGAGTTTTTCCCTTGTGTGGGCATGTATAGTTCATCTCCTGGGCTTCACATTAATATCGAATACACTTGATACTTGCTTTTTCATTCTTGTGATGCTTTATTAAAAATAATGCTCTCCAACTCTATCCAGGTTAACACAAAAGATGTAAAGTTTCCGAGGCCTTAAAGAATGATGTATCTAGGCCCAGCACAGTGGCTCATGCCTGTAATCCCAGCACTCTGGGAGGCCAAGGCAGGTGAATTGCCAGAGCTTACAGGTTTGAGAGAAGCCTGAACAAGAGAGAGACCCCCCATCTCTAAAAATAGTCGGGCATTGTGGTGGGCGCCTGTAGTCCCAGCTACTCAGGAAGCTGAGTCAAAAGGATCACTTGAGCCCAAGACTTTGAGGTTTCTGTGAGCTATGACTCTATAGCACTCTACTCAGGATGACAAGTGCGTCTGTCTCAAAAAAAAAAGAAAGAAAGAAAGGGCTCGGTCCCTGTCACTCAAGTGGCTAAGGTGCCAACCACGTACACCTGAGCTGGAGGGTTTGAATCCAGCCCAGCCTACCAAACATCAATGACGACTGCAACCAAAAAATGACGCAGTGTTATGGCGGGTGCCTGTAGTCCCAGCTACTTGGGAGGCAGAGGCAAGAGACTCACTTGAGCCCAGGAATTGGAGGTTGCTGTTAGCTGTGATGTCATGGCACTCTGTCCAGGGTGACAGCTTGAGGCTCTATCTCAAAAATAAAATAAAATAAAACAGGAAAACTGCTGCTATGTATGGTGCTTGCTTTTTTGTTTGTTTGTTTGTTTGTTTTGGAGACAGAGTCTCACTATCCTGCCCTCGGAAGAGTGCCATGGCC
>CAUYON010108044.1:0-14801 GCA_963573935.1 Arctocebus calabarensis
TGAAGGCTATGTTGATTAGTAGGATGTAAGCACTCCAATTTGTACAAATAATCAACACACCGAAACCTGTAATGGCATAAATGTATGTCTGATCTATGTACAAATGACTTAATAAAAAAATACTTAATGAGGCAATGCCTCCTGTGTGTTGAAGACCTCACTGTGTTCATAATGGAATATTTTATAAAATTCTACATAGTGCAGATCCTGCAAGTGAAAGAAAGTTAACAAAACAGTCCTATGGTAAGTCTTGTTTAACTTACATTGACAGTCACATGCAGATAATAATCTAAAAATTTAATAACATGCCTATGTATTTCCAAATGTGTAGGAATTGGGCATGACCTTGAGATCGTCCACAAGGTTCACTAAATTTAAGATGTTCATGGTCCATACTCTAACTCCATTAGCAGTCCCCTGTACAGAGTCTGCCAATAAGCTGACAGCAATAATTAGACTTAGTGTCTTTACACTCCCAGTTTCCCTTTCTTAGGCTTAACAATCATCTCAGTCAGAATTTCAGTATTATCCAATAAACTAATAGTCACACAGGAATAATTCCAACCTTGGTAGCAAGAACTTCAGTTAAGAGTAGAATGTAAATGTCTTCACACAACAAATAAGTAAGTGAGGTGAAGGTTATGTTAACCAGTTTGAAGTAAGCATTCCAGATTGTATATAAAATCAGCATATTGTACCCCATAAATGCATTAATGTACACAGTTATGATTTAATAATAAAAAAGAACTTTAGCTTAACTATCTGATGTATTTTCTAGAACATTATCTTTCTGGTGCCTGCGTATGGAAATGCTTTAGTTTCCTACAATGTGAAGAATTTTAAAAATTTATATAGATTTACACCATTTAATTACATCATCAGAGTCACAAAGGCAGCGTTGGGAGAAGTGGATGACGGGAATCTTTTCCAATGCTGTATCTTTTAAATGTTTACTTTCCCTCAGATTTCTGCTGCCAACATTGTAATACATGTTTTGGTTGAACTTTTCGGTTACATCTTCCTCTATTAATCTTTTTACATTAAAGCAAGACTTCTGGAGCTTTGCCCTAAAATAACAATTTTTCCCCAGAGGTGACCCTTGGGTTGTTGACTTATTCAAGGTCAAGCACACAGAGATCTCATTTCATTCTACATAATATACCCAGGAAGCACCAAGAGGTGACATCAAATCATTAACTTAACACATTCTTTCAAAAAAGTCACTGTAATACATATTAAATTCAAAATTAACTAATCCTGTCCTATCTCACCCTGTCTTCCAGTGTTCATCTCTGAAAAGGACACAAATATACTTTTTCTAAAATAATATAAAATATTTTATACTACATAAATATCATTACATATAATTACATATGCACAGTTATGTAGTTACATCTGCCATAAAAATAAGACTGATATAACGTTTCTAGTTACATTATGGGAATTTCTCCTTTAGTTGACAACTGTTGTTTTCATATTACACATGAGCTACAGATCCGGGCTATAAAGTTTTTAAATATTTGCACTCAAATTCTTTGGTTTTTCTAACATTTTGCTTTAAGCTTCTTTTTTTCTCAGAATTAAACTTTTGATTCCTTCCGTTAGGGAAGGAAGTATTATTTTAAAACTTCAGTCATTTTTATTTTTCTATCAGTATAAAATCAGTGCGGGCATAAGCACAAATAAGGTGCTGTTTTTCTCCCCCTCTGTTTAACTCAAAAAGGCTGAATTTCTGTACCTTCAAATGTCTCCACAGAGCTTTCCTTTGAACAAACCTGAAACATATGCAACATTTTCAGAAATTTTAAGTGACCAAGAACATGGGTGAATAATGAAAGTCACCTTTAAACCTTAACCACAAACATTTTAATTCACTAGCTGGTGATGCAAACATCTGAGACAGACACTTGTCTTTCAGCTGAAATGTAGCTTTGTCTACGCGAGCATTTGTTCTGTGTATCTGCTTTTCTTTTTAATCGCAAGAAGTTTAGCGATCATTTGTAAAATAGATCTCCTACATGATATGTTTGACTATTCACCAAAGAGTTCAAATGATCTTTTTCAGAAAGTAGAACATTGGAGTTTTAAATAATTGTGTTGAAAGGATAAATGGGTTGAGAGGATAATTGAGTTGAAAGAAATTGGGTTTTAAAGGATCACCTTCTTTAATATTGAGGCTCTATCCCGTGCTATCCTGTGTATTATCATTTAATAGATGTCATAGTGTCAGGCCGTATAGTGGATGTGAAGACCCTCCTCTGAGAACCTGGTGGTCCTTATGTGATCATTCTGAGGGCCAATCACCCCACACCCAATTCAGTCCTATATACTTTAATTACAGGATTCTTTTAGTAAAATATTGAAGGTTTTTGTTTAGTGAGAGACAATTTAATTTAAACTTAGGCAGTGCTTTGAAGAGTTTAATTTTCTTTCTCAGGTTTAGTTAGGAATTAATCTCTAACCCTTGAATTTCTAGAAGAATGTTCTTACAATTTGTAGATTTAAGTGCAACGCTTTCACACAAGTGAAACTATTTCGACTCTTCAGTCGTAAAGACTTGTCTTAAGATGATTTTGTTTAAACAGTTTCCTCTCAACCATAGCTGTTTTTCCATCCTTTTCTGTTATCAGCTGAAGAAAAATCTATTTTTGAGGTTTGTTCCCATAACAAAAATGAGGTGAATTAACTTTGACCAAGAAGTTACGCATTTTGAAGAGGAAGATTTAAAAGTCAACACTATTAAACTTAAACCACTCTCTGGGGACATATTCTTCTTCTGATACATTCACAGAGTTCATTAGTTCTTACGAATTTCTATGGGAGATCTGTGGGCAGACCCAAACCAGGAAATGGTTGCTTCCTAAGTTTGAAAATACCAGGGGACCACATTTGACACTTTCCACGATGTCATTCTGCTGATCCTCGGGCTCAACTTTTATCTTCCCTAAATGAATCACTCCACTGTGGTTCTAATTTGAAAAAATCATGTTATGAAGAGTCTAATAATCCGGGAAGAATAAAACTAAAATTTATATACAACTGGCTATGTCACAAACACAATGGATATTTTTTCTGCATAATTCATTCACTAAAGTTTTTTTAACTATCCTAAAGGAGAGAGGAGAAATATAATTTTTATAAAAATGCTTCTCATGAAAATCCTAGAATGTTCATGTATTAATTTTATCAGAAGTATTAATAAATTCACTGTAGATACAATCACCTTGGAGTGTTTAACACTGTCTGGGGTCTCCTAATCATTAAAAATATATAGTTTCATTTCTTTTTATAGCTCCTATTTTTGTTTCCTGGATACTATGATGGAAGTTAAGCAGAGTTAGTATTTTCTTAGCTTTAAAACCTTTAAGTTGCTTTGTAATTATGACATCTTAGCGAATCCAGTTGAAATGAATCAATCTAGAACCTGAATTTGGTACTCTTAGCATTGTGCAGATGATCAAAAAAGGCTCGACAATACGTTGGGCAAAATGGTTATTTCTAAGGAGTTTCCTTCAGATGAAAATGGGTTAAATATAGCAACAAATATTCACAGAAAAATTTAGAAAAACTTGATACCCTTTAACCGACAGTAAGAACTGAGTGAACTTAAGAAATTGGACCAGAATTAAAATGAGCTCATGTGGTACTAGAGAAGACAGGAACGTGGAAGATGAAGGTATGGCTGAGAGCAGAGTTATCTTACAGGATGACTCGAGTTGAATGCAAATACATGATGTTTGATTAAATGGATTTAATTGATTCTGAGAAATAGCCTCTGAGACATCTTCTACTACTCCTGTGATAAGTAACATATTGTTAAATGGTCTTAAGTAAATATCATGGACCTACAGAAACTAAATAAAAACAGTTATTTTGGGGGTCTCCATACTTCAGGAAATGTTTCATCACTTAAGAAAATGATTTTAAAAGACCTAAAATGAGTTTTATGTTTTTTTTGTACATTTTATAAGTTAAAGATATTAACTATAGAAACTATAAACCACAATCACATTTTAAAACCGTTGTATGGAAGCCTACTTTTTCCTTTTTCTCTTGACCTTTTTGAAAAATTGTCTCTTCTTTAAATTTCTACTTGTGGTCAGTGGAAATTTCCTTCTGGTGCACAGATTCAGCTTGTGATTAAGTAAAGGTATTATAATAATGGGCTTATTTGTTTAAACCTAACCAGGGAGGATAATTCTCTCTTTTTAGGAAGATGAAGATTGAATCAAGTTGAGATGTTTATTATTGAATCATTACCTATTTATATAATTCATCTTGTATCCAATACATTCTATGCAATACAATATAAGATAGGAAATATAAAAAAAATTAAAATTGTGAGTGGGTAGATATATGGCATAATATAATTCAGGGACATTTACAATCCTAAGTCCAGGTGGCACAGAGCGTACTATTTTTGGTTAAGAGTCCTAAGAGCTGTGGGTGTGGGCACACACTTAGAGATCTCTGGCTCCAGATTCCTGTGTTATAGTCAAGGGAATTGAGTTATATAGTGACATGTCACATTTCCAAGGTTATATTGGTCACTGATAATATGCTGGTATGCAAAGCTCAATTCTCTTAAGTATAAATTATTTCAGGTATGTTAAAATGAAAGAATAGATGGGAATCTGATTCTAACCCATAGAATAGAAATACTTCCTATTTTTCTTAAATAATTGCATTTCCCTCATTGGAATCTTTCCTTTCAAAAACTTTTGTTTTTAAGTGAAAGTCACGAGGCATCACTTCATAGCATTTATTCCCTGATGTAGGGAATTGAAAGTTTAGTGTCATTCTTAGTAGCCGTGTAAATTGGCCCTTTTATTACCCCATGCATTATTTTTTTAATTTTTCCATGTATCTATGAGGGTAGGTACTATTATTGTCCCCACTTAAAAATATTCAGAATATTATGAGGTATGTATAATTTGGTTACATAGTTTGCTTTTGTGAGGCTAAAGTCCCAGGGATGGCTGTTGTGTCTTTTAACCCAGGAACTGTGATATATACGCATGTAATGTACCTTTTAATGCCAGAGCTCCAGGGAAACAGCCTCCGTGGTCTTCAAGTGAACAGGAGAATGCCACCGTGGAGGGGGCAGAGCTGGCTCCAAAAAAATTACCTGGTCCATAGGAAACCCAACCAAGGGCTCTGTGCAGAGTGGAGAGGAGAACCGTGCCCTGCAGATGAGGGCACAGGAGTCATCACTCTATCGGAAGCAAGTGTTAACGGAAAAGGGGAGAGTGTGGAAGTTGCTACAGGAAGAGCGAGGGCTGATCCCAGACATTCACAAACTCTGTATCACATGGCAAATGAGCATTTGAAACTCTGTTTTCTCATTTATTCTATGGGGTTTATAGTCTCATGGCTATTAAGAGAATCAGAGATGAGAAAGCTCAGTGATGCCCCAGTGCTCTCTTACGATTATTCCCACCGCCCCAGTGGGGTTTTAGATTTGATGGATAGAATTCTCCACCAACTGAAATACTGCAAAACATTTTATATTGATAGAATCTCTATGGAAAACCCATCTCTGGGCACTTCCTTGGGATCCAGGAACTTTTAAGGGAACATTTAATTTTACAAGTAAACCATGAGGATGGTAGAAGAGAAGTTGACTTCCTTTAGAGCACTGATGAGTTATAGAGATTATTGGAGGTGTGATGAACAATCAAGAAATATTTCCTTCTGTCCACATGGGGTTCTCCCCATTGCTGTAACATCTAAAAACATTTACGTAATGGTAATCAAAATCTAATTTATCCACAAAGGAAAAGTCCACATATTGTATATTCCAAGGTATCAGTTGGATAATTTTCTTAGTATATATTAAAATGTTAGCCAACTGCTAAACCATTCACTATTCACTTTCTAAGGTTCTCCACAGTTGAACAATAAAGTTTCAGTCGTGTTATGGTAAAGGAGCTCCTGGATGATCAGAATGATTTCCCCATGATAGTTAATAAAGAGGGTGCCAAAATAATGTATGTACATTTTAAGATAGGAAAAAATTGTATTAAAACTGTCATACCAAGTATATACCAATAACATTTGTTATCTTTTGTAATTGCAGGAGTCAGATGTGGCTTGAGTATTATAATTTCAATACAGTTTTTTTCCTTCTTAACATACATATTTTTTGGCACCCTTTGCATAAAATATATACATTATATATATATGTGTGTGTATGTGTATTTATATATTATATATAAATATATAATATATTAATTATATATTATATAATAAATATATTATATTTATATTAATTATAATTTAAATAATATATCAATTTATCTTTAAAACTTTATATTTTAAATTTATATTTATAAATATAAATTAATATATTAATTTATATTTAATTTATATTATATATAAATATAAATATTTGTATATATTAATCTTTTGTGGAGCTATTCATTAGAAATTTCCAATTTGCTCCAGTACAAAAATTAGTTATTGGGTAGCATTTAGAATTCTAGCAACTACATATAAGTATACTTCATCCATAAGGTCCAAAGCTATGCTAGGTTATGACAAAAGTGAAATATTCTCATATTGGTTTCCTTTCTGTGATTTGGTTTTTTGAAAATGCTGAATTATACAAACTGGTCTCTTTCATTTTTGGAAATAAAAGTACTTTCAGTGTAATTTCGTTTTACTCTTTTTCTATTTTTTTTTTCTGTTTCTGGGAATCTAAACAAAACCAAACAAGATAATTTCAGAAGAAATCAATTTGTCTTTTTTCCTTTATCAGTAACACATTCTAACTTACCCACCATTTCCACTATTTGTCTGAGTAAAAATTGAACAGTTGAAGCCTCCACATCTGGAATTATATCTCTTCTAATCTTGGTAAGTATTATTTGTAAAAATCAGGAAATGCCTCATCGGTACCCCTTGCTTCTCAGACAACCCAATGATTTATGGTCTTGGGACCATAACTCATTTTTCTCAGAAGAATGATATTTCCTCATCCACAAGAGAACCACTAAATACATGTCTCAGGCCCTTGGTAACTCTGTGCCTTTAGACACAACTGCATGCACTTTAACATTGTGTGGTTTGTTGATTTATAATTCCATTAAGGTACATATTTCTATATCTGTATTGGAAGAATTCCACAAAAGAAGGGGAAAAAGAAATTCAAAGATCATTTCAGTTTTTCAGAACACTATTTTGAAGTGGATTGCAGATGGAAAACGAGAATTTCCAAAGTATTAGTCGCAGCGGAGGAAGCATTAGCTATTTTAGAAGGAGTATGTATGGTACTTACACCGCACCTCCAGGAACTGACATCTCAAGTCCTCTTGAAGAGCCACAGAGGGTGTTCCATTAAGTACACGGCCATCGTTCTTAATTCGAAAACCATGGGCAGAAATAAAGCCCAGGGTGAATTTTTCCAGTGCTAACTCTAGGGTCTCAGCCACTGAGTCTAAGGACACTTTCTTTGAGAAAGCATATGATTTTTGCCCACACATAAAACATAAAAATACCTGAGCTGATCAGTGGGGTGAGATGACAGGTTTCTTTTTTGAATCATCAGGATGACTGTGTTGTTGTATAAGGAGAGAACTTGCAGAGTCTATTCAGAATAGCTTGTTAAGATGCTCAGCTCCCAGCACTAAAGAAAAAAAAAATGAAGTTTTACATATGTATCGATAAAAAACATTTCCTTAAAAATCCCAGCCATTTGACTGTAGGAAAGTACTGACAGATACAACCAACACAGCTGGTTTGTTATGATTCTTTTCATTGCCATTGAGACAAAATTTGCAGCATGCCTCTAGAACTGATTACTTTCTCACTTCTGTCAAAAGCAGAAAATTGAGCCTCAGCAATGCATGGTTTACACTGTGCCCATTCTCCCCTGCCTAACTATGTGATGAAAAAATATAAGGTCTTTTTTTGCGGGGGGCAGGGGGGGGACTTCCAGGAAATCTCCTTCTCTTAATGTGTGAATAAGTGAGGACGATAAATCTCTGTTTTCTTATGAAATTATTGTGGGCAGAAGGTGGTAGAAGACCCACTTTGGGTTTCTGTCATTCTTTCTCAGTCACCAAGGGTGAGAGGAACCTGACTGTCATATCTTTGGAGAGTAGAAAGATGTCTAAGATAAGATTTGCTCCAAGTGAAAAGAGGAGAAAATAATTTCTGACCTACCAGAATACCACTCTTCTAGATTAGGAACCGTATATGTCTTCAGCATTCTTTCCATTTATAGAATTACTTTCCCTCTTCTCTCCCTTTTTTAAATCACCCTATTTCCCTTTTTTAAAAAATCACCCTATTTCCCTTCTCTCCCTTTTTTAAATCACCCTATTTTTTCCTCTCTCTCTCTCTCATATATATATGAGAGGTGTAACAAGGCCGTGTATATATATATGAGAGAGAGAGAGAGAGATTTATGCAACAATTTCTCAGGGTAAAACATGTTTGAAAAGTAGAGGATGGTGACTTCCAACAACATAGTCATTCTTCTCACTGTAAGAACATGAGATAAGCAGGGTGGATCTGTTATTTTCAATTTAAAGGCAATTAAATGAAGATATATGGGGAGATGACATGGCATGTTAAGTTTCTAGAGCTAGAAACAGCAGGACCACGTAGAACCTGCTTTCAATGACTGTACAGCAATGGCCCACTCTATGCTAATGATGACATCCTGTGTGAGTTAGTGCCTCTCCCATCTCACTTTAGATGCAGAATGAGCCTGCAGAAATAGAAAGTGAATGTCAGACCTTTTAATAACGAGGATTTTTATATAGTGGTTCAGGTTTGCTACCATGATTCCAAAGAATTAGGACTTGGAGAGAGGCAAAGGATTCTATTTAATTTTAAAAAGTTCTCTCCATGTCTGATATAGATGCAAATTGCTTGCTCATTACACTCGACCAGGCCTCTAAAACAAGTTTGCTAAAGCAAAAGTGTTTTCTGCCTGTAAGACAGCTTACCTGCCAAGCTTGACATTTCTATAACCAAATCAATATTTCAATAGCCTTTGCTATAAATCTGATGTTGATTTGAATTCCAGGGAGTAATGAATGATCCAATTAGGAAACAAACAAAAAAGTAAAAAAAAAAATTAATTAGAGCATTTATTCTTCCTTAATGATAAGGAGTTCCTGACAAGACAGAATGCTATTTTCAGCTAGCCTCCTTCTATAGGTATAATCGATCTTGGAAGGTAAAGGTTTGTTTGCATTTTTAACATTGGGAGTTAAAGATATCCTTGGGATTGAGCTGTTCAGTGGCAGCTTACCCATCTCATAGTTTGTTATTTCTTTTTGTCTGAAATGTGCAGACATTTTCTGCTCGGTAAGATATATTTACAAGTGAACAGAGACATGGTAACAAAGTACTCAGCTCTGTGCCTGTCATGTAGTGGGACCATGAAATGTCTGTTGAATGAATAATAAATGTTAGTGTGTTTCCTTTCTTGTTGAGTTTCTTCTTTGGGGAGTCTAGAATCTGATAAACTCTTTGACCCATCCAAATGCTCTGTATTATTGAAAATCTATTCATCCATCTCCATCTATCCCTCCCCACACTCATTAATTATTCACCCATCATTGTTTATTATGAAATCTTATACAATCAAAAGTTTGTATGAGGCAGAAACAGACCATGACTCCAATAGGCTTGTTCTATTAAAAATAATAATTAAAGATAAAGGTAAACAGATCTCTCTCTACCCACACACGCACACTCTCACACACACATATGTATGGTTATATACGTAGACAGACACATGTGTGTACATACGTACGTACGTATGTATAGACAGATCGAGATAGATGAATATAGACAAATAAACCTACACAAGGGTGTTCACGTGCAATTTAAAACGGTTGACTAATTTAAATCGCGCATGAACTTTATGATACCCTTATGTTTAAACACACACGTAACACTCACATATATGTTTAAAATGCGAAGAATAAGGTAACAAGGAGAGGTACACGATGTGGCATGCACAGTAATTGCTTCCTTGCTGGATAAAATAAGCCAGCAATTCCTATGAGAGAGCTGGCCTTAGGAGCTTCAGCAAAGTTCTGAGCCTGCGAGAAAGTAATGCTTCGACCCATAAGCACGGGGAGCCGTGGAGACGGGACGGCCCCGAGTGTGGAAACCACACGATGCGCCCCAGCTGGCCTGGGATCCTAGCAGAATAAAGTGACACTATTTAAAGAGGCCATGGATGCTAAGGTGAAGGTTTTTATTCCACAGGCAGCGGGGTATCACTGAGCAGAGTCCGGAATTTAAATTTTGAAAATTCGCTCAAGGAGCAACATGCTGTGACCAGCTGAAATGACGGGGCTGTGCAAACAAGGCAGACGCTTGAGCCTGTCGGAGGAAATCAAAGTGTTGAAGGGCGTGGACTGTGGAAACTGCAGTGAATGTACCAAAGGGGGGGATGTAGGATGTAGAGTTAAAATGGCTCCCATTTACTCAACACAATTGATTTCCAAGCTAATTCTCGGGACTCCTCAAGATGCCGTGGCTAGGCATATGAATAAAAGACACGTGTACACATAACGAGGCTATAGCAGTGTTCCCACGGCGCTGAAACGTTGCATCTTTTGTTTATCTTTAGAATACCAAGGGTGATAGTTTCATGGGGTGAAAGAGGTGATAACATCAAAGATACGTCTGGTGTTTCAGTTCTGAGTGGTGAAGCTGATTCAGAACATCCCAGTGATGGAGAACAACGTTGGAGTCAGAACCACCCCAGGCTAAATTTCCAGCTTCATCTCTCATTGTGTTGTCATGCTCCAGCCGCTTCTTAATCTTCCTTAAGCCTTTTTCCATGTCTGTGTAGCAAGCCCCATAATGCATTTTTCTGAGAATTCAATGTGCCAATGTACATAGGCGCTTATAACAAATATTAGCTGTTTAATGAGTCATGGCGTCTATGATTTGGTTTTAAAAACTCAAATTGGTAGCAGAATTTGGAGAGCAGATCCTGAATTCATACCGACAGGCATCCAGTAATGTGGAACCAATTAATAGTGAACGAAGATTCCAAAGCAGAACTGCTGTGTCCAGAGATGCTTGTTGAACCCTGTAGATGATAAAATCTTCCAAGTGGGCAAATGTGGGATGGATGGCAGTCGAGGACAGACCCCTGAGGAAATACCGGAATAGAAGCAGAGGGAAGAAGAGCCAAGAAGAGAAGGAAGGAACTGTTAATTATAAGGAACGTATCTTTTGGAATGGTTTTTTTCTGAATCAGAATCATTTTGTCTGTTTAAGAAAAAATGCAAATTTGAATTTCAGGAACTTTGTATTTGATTTAACTTCATATTATGAACTGGCTTCCCTAAGAAAGTTATTGGCTCAGCGCCTGTGGCTCAACGGGCTAAGGCGCCAGCCCCGTACACCTGAGCTGGCAGGTTCAAATCCAGCCCAGGCCCGCCAAACAACAATGACGGCTGCAACCAAAAACTGGCCAGGCGTTGTGGTGGGCACCTGTAGTCTCAGCTACTTGGGAGGCGGAGGCAGGAGACTCGCTTGAGCCCAGGAATTGGAGGTTGCTGTGAGCTGTGATGCTACAGCACTCTACCCAGGGTGACAGCTTGAGGCTCTGTCTGAAAAATTAATAATAAAATAAATAAAAAAAATAAAAGCCTTGTGTGAAGGGCAGCTCCTGTGGCTCAGTCAGTAAAACTGCAAAATTAATTAATTAATTAATTTAAAAAAAAAGAAAAAAGTTATTGGAGGGAAACGTACAGTTTATTTTCTGAAGCTCAGGAATTTCTACTTGATAATGTCTGCTTCCTGGCACCCTTGACCAGATACTTGCTTACTTGAAACTCTGTTAGCAGATATAATCATTAACTTCACAAATGTAGTAATTCAACAAAATGCCTGGCAGGAAGAATTGATGACTACAGGGTATGACACGTGCCTCTGTCACGTGGGTTTTTATGTTAAAAATCACACCCAGGAGGAATTACTAGTAAAGGTGCGACTTGCAAAGAGAAGTAACTTGATGATCTAGTAATTCATCCACTTGCCTACAATTAATTATAGGTGAATCAGGTGATATGAGAAATCTCAGTGTGATAAGTTTGGACCCTAAATGGCATTAAAACAGGGTCCTCAAAGTTTTTAAACAGGGAGCCAGTTCACTGTCCCTCAGACCATTTGAGGGCTGGACTATAGTTTAAAAAAAAAATGAGCAAATTCCTGTGCACACTGCACATATCTTATTTTGAAGTAAAAAAACAAAACAGAGGTGGCATCTGTGGCTCAAAGGAATAGGGCATCAGCCCCATATACAGGAGGTGGTGGGTTCAAACCCAGCCCCAGCCAAAAACTGCACAGAAAGAAAGAAAGAAGGAAGGAAGGAAGGAAGGAAGGAAGGAAGGAAGGAAGGAAGGAAGGAAGGAAGGAAGGAAGGAAGGAAAGAAAGAAAGAAAGAAAGAAAGAAAGAAAGAAAGAAAGAAAGAAAGAAAGAAAGAAAAAGAAAGAAAAGGAAAAAACAGTATTTTTTGAGCATTTCCTGAACAACTAGCATTTTCTTAGGGTATAAAAAAGAGAGTGGACTGTTGGGGGGCCTAATACAGCCAGACATGAACTCTTTACCTTCCTCCTCCTCCTCTTCTTATCCTGCTAAGACAAAGGATCTGGCTAGCCCACCCTCTTGAGAAGTTCCTGACAGGCTCGGCACCTGTGGCTCAGCGGGCTAAGGCGCCAGCCACGTACACCTGAGCTGGCAGGTTCGAATCCAGCCCGGGCTGCCAAACAACAATGACGGCTGCAACAAAAAAATAGCCAGGCGTTGTGGCAGGCGCCTATAGTCCCAGCTACTTGGGAGGCGGAGGCAGGAGACTCGCTTGAGCCCAGGAATTGGACGTTGCTGTGAGCTGTAATGCCACGGCACTCTATCCAGGGTGACAGCTTGAGGCTCTGTCTCACAAAAAAAAAAAAAGAGAGAGAAAAGTTCCTGACAAAAGATCCTACCTTTCCAACACTGCCCAAGCCGGTCACACCCCCCTTTCAGTTCATCTCCACTGTGGCCTTGTCTCTAGGCCCCACCACTTACACCCTTCATGGACTGTGAGATACCTACTCATATGAAAATTACAGCTCTGTGGGAAAACAGTAACCAGACATGATCAGATCAAACAGAATGCCTGATCAGAGCCAGGCAAACATGAGCCAGATGAAAACTGCAATGTGACTACCAAGTCGACCTCCGTCAGGTGCAAAGAAGGTGTGTGTGGGGGGGGTGGGGGGAGAGGGAGGCTGAGGGACATGGGGTAAAAATAAGAGGAAGCCAAACTAGAAGAAAATATGAAATGGAAAGAAATCATTAGTGATGCATTTATGTTACAAGGCTATTTATGTATTGACTCAGTTCATAGCAATGTCCTGTATAGCTGCAATTTAGTAAGAAAACAATTCAGATTAGCTCCAGATAAAATTGTAAAATGCAGTTAAATAAAAAATAGAACTTGCAGATCTCAGGACCCTCAGCCAAAACAAAGTCATCACAGAGCTCAAATATACATTAGATTTTTTTTTAATGTAAAGGCAGCTACAGACAGAAAGAAAATCTTTGTAAATCACTTATCCAGTAAAACAAAACAAAACAAAACAAAACCCTTATATCTAGAATATGCAGAGAATATTCAACACTGAATAGGAAAATAAACAGTTTAGGAACAATTCAATTTTTTTTTCAAAGGGTCAGCTTTATCGGCTATGTGTTTTGATGCAGTGGTTTCTTTTTATTCTTTATTAAGGAAAAATTGAAATTCGAGTGGATCTATGATTACTATTCTATAATTTTAAGAAACATGTTTTTAAGTAAGTTAAGGCTCAGTTTTTTTCTGGGTATTTGCATTAGAAGCCTCATCAGGAAAACAGGGATCAAGTCTGCAACCTAATAGGCCATTTTAAGTAACTGGAAAAGGGAGATCAATCCAACCCCAAACTCAGCAGAAGAAAAGAAATAACAAAAATTAGAGCAGAATTAAATGAAATTGAAAGCAAAAGAATCATTCAGATCAACGAAACAAAAAGTTGGTACTTTGAAATGATTAATATAATCAATAAACGTCTGACTAGACTAACAAGAAACCGAGAAGTAAAATCTCTAATAACTTGCATCAGAAATAATAAGGGAGAAATAACAACAGATACCACAGAAATTCAAAATATCCTTAATAATTACTGCAAAATACTCTGTTTTCAGAAATATGAAAATGTGGAGGAGATGGATAAATACCTGGAAGCATGTCACCTTCCTAGACTCAATCAGAAAGAATTAGAAATTTTGAATAGATCTATATCAAGCACTGAAATAGCATCAACTATACAAAATCTCCTAAAAAGGAAAAGCCCGGAACCAGATGGTTTCACATCAGAATTCTACCAAGCCTTCAAAGAGGAACTAGTACCTATATTACATAACCTTTTCCAAACATAAGATAGGAAGGAATTCTCCTCAACATAGTCTATAAAGCAAATATT
Organism: Arctocebus calabarensis; assembly: GCA_963573935.1. Taxonomy (NCBI): domain Eukaryota; kingdom Metazoa; phylum Chordata; class Mammalia; order Primates; family Lorisidae; genus Arctocebus; species Arctocebus calabarensis. The sequence goes on from CAUYON010108044.1 coordinate 14,488, forward strand.
GCCTTGATCTCTAAACCAGGAAAAGATCCAACAAAGAAAGAAAATTATGGACCAATGTCATTAATGAATATCATTGCAAAAATATTCAACAAGATCCTTGTTGAATATTCAATAATCAATAAGACACCAAACTAAATTCAATGACATATCAAAGAAGTTATACACCATAATCAAGTTTTTTTTTATAATTTTATTGAATCATAATTGTGTACATTGGTGCAATCATAGGGCACGATGTGCTTCATATACATTCAGAAATATTTTGATCGTACTGTTACAGATAGCCTTCATGGCATTTTCTTGATCACTATATA
>CAUYON010108048.1:0-19962 GCA_963573935.1 Arctocebus calabarensis
AAGCCCAGTACCTGGGAAACTCAGTTTCCTGGGAATCTCTGCTTGAGTGAGTTTTTACTATTGTTTAGCTGGCTAGGGAGGTTGAGGTAAGTTTCTCATCATTGTGTTTAGACATTGCTAGGGAGTCAGGGAACTCAGAGAACTTCCTTGTCAGAAACCTGTTCTCAGAGTTAAACCAAAAAGGGGGGTTTGAGACAGACGGGGACTCAGGCTGAAATAGTTAGGAGCCTTTAGGGGTCTTCTTGCCGGGTCAGTTACTAAAAACTGAGCTGCAATAAATATTCTAGTGCAAATGTCTTTTGTAATATAATGATTTTTCTTCCATGTGGATACCTAGTAAAGTAATTGCAGGGTAATGGAAGGTCTATATTTAGCTCTTTGAGGATTCTCCTTACTTCTTTCCAAAGAGGCTATATTAGTTTACAACAATATAAAAGTGTTTCCTTGTATGGGAGATTAGGACTTGAACAATCTTTCTGAGAGATTCAATTCAATATGGCAAATAATAAATATTAGTAAACATCATTACTGCGCAGAGAATTCCTTAAAAAAGAAAGAAAGAAAGAAGTTAACAGAAGGGTCTTTAAATAATGAAATCAGATTGTGTTATCATGTTGGCTGAATAAAATGGCCTCCCTTGGACTCTAAGAAATCCTAAGTCTTTATAAAGGCCCTCAAACCCCATGGGACCTGAGCAGCGGTGGACCTTGCTCCGGCCAGCCCATCTGCCCTGTCCACTCCTTCCACAGGGCTGGCTCTTGTCCTCTGTTCCCCCAGCTTTCCCCTCCTACCTCTGAGCCTCCTCAGCCCAACTGGTTCCCTCCTGCTGTACAGGCTTTACCTCAAATGCCCCCCAACTCCACCCCAGGGAGCTTTCTCCAAGTGCCTTCTCTAGACAATGCCTCGCCATCCTCCTGTCCACTGGGCTTTTCTCATCGCTTTGACCTTGGTGTTAATTTTCATCCCTCCTGCTCTGAGACTCGCCCTTTATAACCACTTACAATACACTGTCTCTATATGCAGCATGTGTGACATATATGTGATTGGTTATATATAAATCAATACATAATTAAGTTATGAATTAATTGTGCCTGTCCTTGTGAGAACAGGGAAAGGCAAGTGCATGACACAGCCCCAGACCCAACCACAGCCCGACTCCCAGGAGACACTCAGTTTGTCTTTGTTGGATAACTGCCATTCCATCCTGCAGTCCTGTTACTAGGTATCTATCGAGAAGAAACCAGGAGGGAGGAGGTGACAGTGTCCCTGTTCTCTTCCAAGTACAGTCTCTTCTCCATTTTGGGATCTGCAGTCTAGACATTTCCTGCTATTTCTTTGTTTCTCCAATAATGAGTCTCAGTCCCTATACATCGTCTGTGTTCCTTGTAAAGCACTCAGAGATGCCTATTTAAATAACAGATTTTTATCTCAGTTCAACAGCTGTCTCAATGTTACTTTGTATTCTTCATCTTACTTGCTGTTCTGTAAAGCCCAGTTATTGCAGGGATGGGGCACAAGACACCTTTAAAAGGCGTCCCAAATACCTTTGGGTGACGCCTTCCTCTTGTACGGCAGTTCTTGAGTTCCCCAAGAGTAATTAAGTCAAAAGATTACTAGGATCCTGAAACATTTCTCTCTAAAGAGTAGAAGTAAATTAAACAGAAAACAAATATTTACTATGCTATAACATGTTACATCAGGTATACAGGGAGTCTGAACCACACAAGAAAATCAATCAAATTGCTCTCAAATCCCATGTTCTCATGTTGCCATTTTCTATAATTCCACAGATTGTAACACAACTTGATCATTTATTTTATGAAACTGATTTTAAGGCAATCTTATTTTGACCATTTCCAAAATTCCAATCATTCTTTAATGGAAGAAAATTTGCCATTAACAACATTCAGAAAAAATGTGCTACACGTTCTTAAATTAATTCCAAAGAGATGGTCTAAAAAATATTTTAGAAAAGGTGTCACCACTGAAATATATGAACAGCTACTCAAAGTGACCACTCAATTAAATGTACAATTTTTTGTTAAGATTTCTAAAATTCAGGCACATTTTGTAATAAACCTACACATGTTTAGTTTGTGGTATATTAACTTTTTCAATACATGTCTCCGATAATTAAAGGTGGTTCATTATAACTTTTACAAGTTACAGCATTTCTATTCCCCAGGAAAAAACATTTTTAAAAATTACCTAATTTGGAAATGCATGGTACTGGTCAAACATTTACTTTATTATTTTGGGTCTCCGTTAATTCACTTCAGGTTCCTACATTAAAAAAATAAATAAATAAAGCCTTCCTTAAAAGGTACTTATTACAAAGATATCCCTAAATAAATGGCATTATAAGTAATAAAACTACTAGGAATAAGGAAGAAGAGAGGAAGAAAAGGAAGGAAAGAGAAAACAAAAACTTCCATGTGACCTAAATTCTAGTCAACATTCAAGTATTTTCAAACAGTATTTTCTAGAAAAATTTTAGCAAATCCAAAATACTTATCAAATCCCTTAGAGTTTCAGTGCCAAACTTGATTGACAGTAAATTAAGATTGTATCTCTTTTGAGCTATTATTGTATTTATAATTTGAATTCAGTGACCAATTCACCAGACTGGCCAATTCTTTCAAGCTAACACTGATATCTTTTTCTCATGGACTCATTAGGCAAGTTTAAATAATTTACCAGCTAATTCAATCAAAAGAGGCCAATTGGTAATATACATAAGCTCATTCACTGCAATGTCAGAAAAAGACTCACTAGTATATTATAAATAGTAATAGCCCCAGAGAGTAGCAGAGAAAGGCTGGCTTAGAAAGTTCTCTGTGTCACAAAATGTGCCCTGTCATTACTTTGCTGAGGCTTGTTCAGACTTCAGTCCATGGGACAATGATTTTTCTTTCTTTCTTTCTTTTTTAAATCATAGCTGTGTACATTAATTCATTTATGGGGTACAATGTGCTGGTTTTATATACAATTTGAAATACTTACAACAAACTCTGTAACATAGCCTTCACCGGCTTTGTGAATTATTAATTATTATGTTAAGACATTTATATTCCTCACTTAGTAGATTTGACATGTACCCTTGTAAAATGCACCATAGGTGTGATCCACCAATTGGTCAGACGATTTTTCTTAATGGACTGGTAAATACACTGTGCATGTTTCAAGGTAAAGAAGATAATTATTAATAGTGGGATAGTATTATGCAGAGGTCAAAACCACTTTAACAGAGGCAAGTAAAACAGAGCTTTCTACTTATTACAGAACAAATGTGGGGAGGGGTCTCTCCTAGTTACAGTGAAACAGAGAATGCTTCTCATTCCAAATCATTCCATAACTCGCTCTAGAAACTTAAAGCTAATTATAAAATGCTGGTTTTGAAATGAAACCGCCACTGGGGAAAAGGGAACAGAAAAGCTTAAATACATTCCCTCTGAGCTCCCCGGGGCTTTTCTTCATGTTCAAGGCATAGAAATAACCTTATTTGGGCGGTGCCTGGGGCTCATAGGATTAGAGCGCCGGGCCCCATATACTGGAGGTGGTGGGTTCAAACCCAGCCCCAGCCAAAAACTGCAAAAAAAAAAAAAATAGAAAGAAAGAAATAAGAGTTGTTTTAAAAATGATCCTTGTCTTTTTTTTTTTTTTATTTTTGCAGTTTTTGGCCAGGGCTGGGTTTGAACCCACCACCTCCAGTGCCCTACTCACTGAGCCACAGGTGCCGCCCAGTGATCCTTGTCTTTTTGAAACATTGAGAAAAATACTTCTATGCTTTAGTTTTTTCACTCTGGGATATTTTCTGGAATAAACTCTATTTTTAAAATGTTTGTTTTATTGTCCAATTAGCCCAATTATTTTTTTTGCCAATTTTCTAAAATTTCCTCAAATTATTGATTCAATATTTCAATAATTTTGAAACTTCATATTCAAGTTTATTTCTTAATCATTTACACAATATGTAATTATTGAGTTCTTACCAGGTACGGAGGATACAGCAACTAAAAGACCAGCAGGCTTCCTATTTCTACAAAGTAGAAAGTTGGGCGGGCAGGGGTCATGAAAACATAATAAAGAAATAAACAAATAATAATAAAAATAGCAAGTAGTGCTAATGCTACAGAGAAGCAAAATAGGACAATATGACAGAGAGGAAAAGGTGGTTATCTCAGACTGGCTGGACAGGGAAGTTCTCTCCTAAGAGGAAACAGTTGAGCGGATAAATGAATAACCAGAAGGGGCCAGACATGCAAAGATTAGGAAGAAAAAGCATTTCAGGCAGAGCGAATGGCCAATGCAAAGGCCAAATACAGAATGAGAATGAAATGTTCTAGGAAGGGGAAGAAGAGGCCAGGTGAGGGAAATGGGTGGAATGCATTCATGGGAGTAGGGCTGTATTAAATCCCAGTCCAGAAATTAGGAGCCTTGGGTGGACTGCTAATTGATTCAGGAAGCATCAAGGCAACAAATTTTGATCTGACTCTGGCCTCTTGCAATTAATAATTTATCTTCTAATCAGTCCCCTTTGAAAATAACCTGAACTTTATTGTTAGTATCACATTATTCCTTCAACTTCCTTGCTCAAAAATCGTCTTATATACCATCTGCTTATAAAGTCCAACTTATTTAGCTTGACATTTACAGACTTCCAAAAACTCACTCTAACCACCCTGTGCCCCATTTACATCTTCCTCTCCACTAATAAATACTCTCTTCTAGCCAAATCTTTTCTCTGATGCTCCTTTTATCTTCTGATTTTTTTCTCACGCTGTTCCCTCTTATTCAGCATGAGCTTTTTTCTCCTCTCAACAAACATATATCAATTTCTATCCATTAAAATTTATTTTTGTAACTAGCAAAAGAAAACATAAGTTGCAAAAATAAAAAGAAAAATTTCTTGGCTTAAGTGAACTAAAAGTCCAAAGTAAAACAAACTTCAGACACGGTGATTCAGAGGTTCATGAGGCCACTTATTTGGGACCAGCTGGCCTCTGCTGGCTGCACACGTGACTTCATTGCCAGTACAGCAAAAATGGCTGTAACCATTCTAAATCCTATACCTGGTTGCATAGTGTTCCCCCAAATCCTCCCCACCTGACACCTATGAATGTGACCTTCTTTGCAAATAGGGTCCATGTAATGTAGTCAAGTGCCGATGAGGTTATACTGGGTCAGGGTGGGCCCTAATCCTATGACTGGGGTCCTCCTAAGAAGATAGAAGTCTGGACACAGCAGAGAAAAGGCCACATGCAGGTGGTGCCATGTATGTGACTGAGGCCACCACAAGCCAGGGAACACCAAGGGCTGCTGTCCGCCAGCAGACGCTGGGGAGGTGAAAGGCAAGATTCTTCCCTGACACCCTTCAGAGCAAACACCACCTTGTCTGCACCTCGATTCTGGACTTCCAGCCTCTACAATTGTGAGAAAATAAACTTCTGTTGGTTGAAGCTCCCGGTTACTGGTGATTTGTTATGGCGATCCTAGAAAAGTAACATGGTCCTTCAATGTCCCCCTGCCATCCAGCTGAACAGAGAACTGTATATCTGCTGGCTTCCGTGGGAAAGAGAAAAAGCTGCTTTTCAGAATCCTCAGCAATGTTTCCTAACAGGTCTCATGCCTATGTCTGAATCCATCACAGCACCCGGGAATAGCACTACAGGACTGTCCACCTGTTCAGACTACATGGCGAAACGGTGGAGGAGAGATCCCAAAAGAAAACCAGGACACTGTTGTCAGGAGAAGCAGGAAGCAGGTGCCAGGAGAGCACCGATGTATGCCCAGTCTACCCCCAAAGACAAAACGGCTTCATCTGAAAGTTACAGCAAAACTGACTAAGTGGCTTGAACATTGAGAGAGGGCATAGACCCACGTAATTAGAGGTCCAGGGCTCCAACTCTGACAGTCCAGTATCCATGCATCAGCCCCCTCTGCCAGGGTTCCTCATGGCCTTAAAATGGTGCCAGAGGCAGCCCGAGCAACTGACGTCCTTCTCATGTACAACGGGTGAAAGTGAAAATCTCCTGCCCAGTTCATGACGTAAAGGTCTTTCCTCTTAGACCACTTGGCCCTTTTTAGGTCATATGCCTATTCTTAGATCAGTGCCAAATGACAAGGAGCTGCCACTCACTGACTGGGTCACCCTCGCTCCCCCGAGGTACCATGGGAGTACAAGGATGGGGGGAGCATTCTGGGGGGGTCTGGCTTTGGGATGCCCAGCACCCTCCCTTGGAGCTCAAGGTGGAGTTTGCCTTTTCTGAGACAAATATACTGCATGGGAGAGGGTTTCTGAGAAAGATGAAAAGAAGGATGAATAGACGCAGGTCAGGCAACAAATGTCAGCCTTCTGTCATCCTTTAAGGCAGACTGGAGCCCACCCTCTCCACGAAGCCTGCCCAGTTTCCTCCAGCCAGAGGAAACTCTGCCTCTTTGGTCCCTTCAATACTTATGTTCTCACTGGCATTTCACAGTTACTTTTATTCTTAATGATATTTTATGTACATATTTTTATTCTCCTGATTTAAATCATTAAAATAATTTATGTGTTCCTCTTCTTTGTATACAGCAATATATCTAGTGCATTACCTGGCCCAGCATATATTATACTCAAGAAAAATCTGTTGCTTAATTTACATCAAACAAGCAAAAAAGAACCAGGCAGCCTTTAAACTTAGCAACAAAGATACAGGTCTAGCCCACTACTTCAATTCCTCCTTCTCTCTGATCACAATCTCCCCTTACCTGTTATCTCCCAAGAGCTGTTCATGCAGACATATTGGTGATTCATCTGTACTTAATAAAATGGTTACATTTTTAACCTAATTAAACAGTGAGGACATTTGATACTACATGACTTGGCTAATATTTTTAGTAAGAGTTTGGATAAGATACAAAAATGAAAGCAGTAATATGTGTTTCATTTTGGAAACTGAAGAAGGTAAAGGAAAAAATGAACTCTTGAATTGTAAAAAGATGTTTTAGTCACTTTTTCCACTTTACTAAATTACAATTGTGCCCAACCATTCAAACTGTAGATTTTTTGGCATATTGTAGGTCTAATCTAGCCCTCATACATAAATGTCATAAGAGTTCCCTTGCTCAACACCATTGAATTTATATTATCTTTGAAAATGATTATTCATGTTCAGTAACATTTTTTTATCTAACACCTCAGTGATACAGCATGGACTTTGATTATTAATTCATTAAGATAATTGTGACCATTTTGAGGATACTATAAACTAAAAATAAAATCCTATATCCCCCCTCCCGCCCCAACAGAGGAACCTTGAAAATGGTTGAAAATGGAGCTCCCAGCCATGACGGGAAAGGAGGTCAGACACACCTCACTGCCCCTTCCCTTTTTGCATTTTAGCCACAACTGAGCAGCATTAATGTTGAAATAGAGATCATAGATTGATAGAATGGACTCTTTCAGTCAATAAGATACCAAATTACAAACAGGACCTAAGGACCCAGGCAATAGTCACCATCTACAACAACATTTAAAGAATAGCCTATGTTTTAACTGCCACAAGGTTTTTTTTCTTTTTCTTTAGCAGCTAAACAAGCACTGGCCTCCAGATAAGCAATACTGGGCTGGGCATGGTGGCTCACACCAGTAATCCCAGCACTTTGGGAAGCTGAGGCGGAAGGATTGCTTGAAGCCAGGAGTATAAAGCCAACCTGGCAACACAGCTAGACTCCATCTCTACCAAAAAAGGGGAAGAAAATTTAGCTGAGTAAATAGCACAGAGTAAATAGCACAGGGTAAATAGCACATGCCTATACACCCAGCTATTGAAAATGCTAAGACAAGAGGTTGGCTTGAGCCCATGAGTTCAAGCCTGTGGTGAGCTATGATTGTGCCTCTATACTCCAGCATGGGTGACTAGGCAAGACCAAAAAGTAACCAATTCTAGCTTATCTGCCTCTAGATGTTAAAGGAGCTAAAGAAATTTCACCCTAAAATATGATTCCTTGGTATAAAGAATATTTTGAATTAAAGGCCATTATGATCAGAAAGCGTGGGCCTCTCTGCTATAAAGCCTGAATAACTTGATTGAGAATCAGAAGGGGCTGCTGACTTCCTTATTGCATACTAATAGACCTGGCCCCAGGGTCATTTGAAGCAAGAGACCTGTCTCTCAGGTTAATCTACAGATCAAATCTGTTTCCACCCATCTACACACATCTCCCCCAGCAACCACCACTGCACGTATACTTTCCACACTCTCCCCCTCCCTTGAGCTGAGGAGAGGTTGGGCTCTAGGAGTGATTCAAGTCTCCAGAAAGGATTAAGGTCCACCAGCTACACTCCAGTCACCAGGCAAGCAAGGCAAGAACACTGTAAGAGAGTCCAAAACCTAAAGTGTACTGCCCACCCTTTCCCTTTTGTTTTCTAAGAAGCTAGGTTTTAATTAGACAGGTAGGCCTTGTGGGAGGTAGGGAGAAAGGAAGGTGGAAGGAGAGTATTCCAAAGACAACAGCATCAAAATGGTCTTGATTGGGCTTGATGGAAAGTATTTCCTAGGCATCCAATTCAAAAATTAAAGATTCCCAATAAAGCTGATTTAAAACTGGAGGATGTGGCCCCTGGTAGGTTATATACAAGGTCTGACAATTAAATTTTTGAACTCACCCTAGAAAAAGTGCTACATACCTCAATGCTGAATGTCACTATAGTCACCAAATGGCCAAAGGGAGCACTTTGAAGGTGATCGAAGTGATTGATATTCCGCAGTGAGATATGTAGCACCTTTTCTAAGACGAGTTTACAAATGTAATCTTCAGACCTCTTATGCTAAGGCCCTCCTTACCTTGCTTTTAGAACAGTGGAGTATAGTGAGTGAGGAAGCCATAGGCCTACCTGAGTCCAAAGGTCAGCTCTACCCCTTGCCATGTGACTGGAGAAGTTACCTATCTTGTCTACGCTTCAGTTTTCATATCTATAAATGACAGTGATACTTACTCTTCAGGGTGGTGGTGAAGATTAAATTGTGTTATCAATCCATGTGAAACAGCCTGGAACACATGAAACATTCCATGAACGTGAGCTGACATTATACTAGGAGTGGCCGCCAGCTGGGGACCCACCCTCCATTCTCTGGCCGGAGCCATCAACTCACCACACTGTTGTCCACACACAGAATAGGCTTCTTGCTCATTCCTCACTTCCTGGATTTCTTGCTTCATTTTGCTTCTAGAATGGCTTATGTGAATGGTTGCATCCAAATAGATGAAAATAATAATGTATCTATTTACATAACATCATCCTTGTTTTTCATTCTTCCCTCACAAATGCTCTGGAATTTTCAAATTAATCACATTTTGAAGATGATGTCAGCTAGAACTAATCAAACTCAACAATTTCTGTTCTTTGATACTACCCTGGGTTCACCCTCATTAATGTAACAGTTGCAGTTTTTTAAGGGAGGCTGGGAACACTCATGTTGCTGACTGTGGCACTCAGCAGCCGCAACCACGACTGTGCTGAATACTAATATTCAGTGTGTGTTAGGTGGTTCAGCTTTCCAATGTCAACACTCATTAATTACAGAGAATGGTATGTCTACAGGGAGGACATACTTAACATGCTTCCTGCTTAATCCAAAATCTAGTTCTCAGGGTGGTGCCTGTGGCTCAAAGGAGTAGGGTGCCGGCCCCATAGGCCAAAGGTAGAGGGTTCAAACCCAGCCCCAGCCAAACAAACAAACAAACAAAAAAAACAACTGCAGAATCTAGTTATCTCCAGTTGTATGCTGGTCTGTGTGACACTAAAATCTCACATACTGTGTTTCTGGATATATACTGAAAGTTTCCCATTTAAATCTTGAACTTCTCAAGAAATTGTGATTTATAATATAATATACATATTTGGTCTTCCTCCCAGTTTTCTGACATGTAACTCCTATAACCTTAAGACTCTCCAGAGTGAATGTCCTTTGTGTTCTAATGAGATGACAGAGGCTTGACAACCCCTAGGTAGTTGTAGCATGGAGGCTGGTCACTGCAAGAACATGGCAGAATTAGAGAGCTGGACACTCAGCTTTATCCTCAACCTCCAGGGAGAGAAGAGGGGATTAAAGTTGAGCTGATCACCAGTGGCCAGTGACAGTAATCATTCATGCCTTCATAATAAAGTCTCCATAAAAACTCAAGAAGAGCTCTCAGATAGTGAAACACAGGAAAGTGGCTGGAGGGTGGCACTGCAGAGGGCATGGGAGCTCCGCACCCTTCCTCCTGCACCTTGCCCTGTACAGCTCTTCCATCTTGCTATTCATCTGTATCCTTTACTATATCCTGATAATAAACTGATAAACATATATAGTGTTTCCCTGAGATCTGTGAGCCACTATAGCAAATTAATCAAACTAAGGACAGAGCTCTGAGAACCCGATTTACAGCTGGTCATCAGAAGCACAGGTAGGTGGTGCTGGCCTCTGAGGAGGAGCAGTCCTCTGGGACTGTGTCCCCAGTCTGTGTGATCTCATGCTACTTCCAGGGAGACAGCGTCAGGACTAAATTGAATTAAAGGACACCCAGCTGATGTCTGTTGGAGAATTTGTTACAGAACTGCTTTGGTCAGCATATGAAGAAAAGTACCCACACACATGGTGTCAGAAGCCTTGAGTGACTGAGAGGGCAGAGCAGGAAAGGTCAGTTTGGTCTGTGTCCCTACACCTCTTGAGCACTTATCCAGGATCGGAGCACAGCACAATCTTTGCTCCTAGCAATGGATGCTGCTCGCTCAGAGTCTTGTCACATCTGAGACATGCATTTGGTGCGTCCTAGCATTCTTTATGTTTGAGATGTTCTTTTTCTCTATTATTTCTTCTGCATCCCTGAAGAGACAGGGCAAAACCAAATGCCCTCGCCCCATTCTCCACCTTTGTAATTCTAACAAAGTCGGCAATTCAAATGAAAATTCCATCATTTACATCCTTTTTGTATGTGATGGAAAACAGGTAAACATTTGGTTTTACTTACCCTAATGTTTCAGATGTTTGGCCTAAATCACATCTCAGGATTTTGCTTTTTATTTGAATATTTTGATGGGTTCCATTTAGAAACTATATTGATACTTACCATTCAAATGTTAGAAAAAGTAAATACATATAAGCCCACCAAACTGAGGTACCTTCTAAGAAATTGCTATGTTCTGTTGAGAAAAAAAAATGGTTTTCATGTTTTTAAACCAACAGCTGATTACTATGGCTAACGATTCTCAATCTCCTTTTGAGAATGCTTTCCAGCTCCATTTCCCTCTTCTGAGTGTAAATATGATATATGTTCCCTATAAAAACTCAAGTAGTGCAGAAAAGCACAAATGAGACAGCAGAAATCATTTGAAACTCTACTCTCTGAAGATAGCCACCATTTATTAACCTTTTGCTGAAGAGCAAATCTCGTCTTGAAAACCGGATTTACAATTTCCCTTGCAGACATCTTTCCATGAATCCGTGCATGCAGATGTGATTCTACATAACATCCTAGGTCCTGGCTTTTCCAGTCAGTAATGTGTGGGGACAGAAAAAACTGTGCAAATAAATGAAGCTTTGTATCCTGGAGTCTCATTATGCTCTCCTTCCTCTTTCAGATGACATGGAAACACTGGATCCATGCTCACGTGTCCTGGTGACATGGTGTGCACTGTGCTCATATGCCATGACCTTGTTTTCTACCCCATCCCTTCAAGACTGATGTTTATGTTCCATAATTCACAATTATAAATTTGTTGCCTTATTTTCCAACTTTTAAATTTTGTAAACCTATTTGTAGCTACCACTTTTATCTTTATCTCATAGTCTTAACTCATCTAGAAAGAGATGTGTACATTCATTCATTCCTTCATCCAGCCATTAGGCGGTGGTGCATGGCAGTGCCCCAGCAAACACTGCACAGACCACGGCCCCACATGCACTGATGCCTGGGGGCTGAACCAGTCTCTGGGTTTTTAAGCATTAGCTGGTTGGTGTCTTGACTTGCAGTTAAGCTAAGCCCTTTTGATAGACAAGCTGCTTCCAAGTGAGTCTAGAAGCTGAACAGCAGCTCTAAATACACCTGACATAAAGTGAGGAGGCCTGAGTGTAACCCCATGTAACCTTCAGTAACTCAGGCCTCAGAGTTACTGTTAGGTTATTAAGTATGAAATGTCCGATGTCCTTCAGTACTAAGTTTGACAATTGCTATCTCTGACATTTCACTTTGACACTTCTTGGTGTGTGTGTTTGTGTGTGTGAGGGTACATCCTAATTCTTTCAAATGTATGTTTTGACTTATGATATCTTTCAAAAACAATTTTTTTTTTTGCAGTTTTTTTGGCCAGGGCTGGGTTTGAACCCACCACCCTTGGCATATGGGGTCAGCACCCCTTGAGCCACAGACACCTATCTTTCAATTTTTTTAGAGCAATTTTTGTGAAACCATGTGTAAGTCAAAAATTTATGTTAGTTTTGAATATGAGTGAAATCAAAGTAGTGCAGACAGCTGAAAATATCATCAGAGTGTTTGGGCAGGATGTGACCAGTGAATGAATAGTATGCCGATGGTTTGAGAAGGTCCATTCTGGTGATTTTAATCTTGAAATGAGCCAGGTGGGCGACCTGAGACCAGGTGGATGATGATGGGCTGAAAGCTGCAGTGGAAGCAAACCTATTCCAACAATATTGGACCACTTGTAACAAATCAGCAAGGTAAGGTGGCTGGATAGATGGGTTCTGTGTGAATGAAAGGAGCAGCAGAAAAGAAATTGTCTCGAAGCTCCCTTTGCTGTCACAACATAAATGTGAACCATTTCCACACTGTATTGTTGCGTGTGGTGAAAAATGGGTTCTTTTTAACAATCACAAACATTCATCACAATGTTTGGGTAAAGATGTGCTAAAATACAATCCAAAATCAAATATTCACCAAAAAAATTTTAAAAGCTAATGAAGTCTGTCTGGTGGTCCAGTGCTGAGATTATCCACTGCTGTTTCACGAAACCCAGTCACTCGATTCCAGTAATGTCTTCTGCAACCAACTGGATAAAATGATGAGGATGCTTATGATTTAGCAGCCAAGATTAGTCAGTAGTGACAGGCCAATCCTCTTGTAAGACACTCGCTGTCGTACACGCAACTCTGCTCAAATTCCAGAAGTACACTTGGAAACTCCTGTCATCTACCGCATTATTATATTCACCTATAATATTATTATATTCAACCTATTGTTATATTCACCAGACTTGTACCAACTGACTACCACTCTCTCCAGGCTTTGAACCATTTCTTCCAAGGAAAAATATTAAATTCTCAACATGCTATGGAAAATAGCTTTCATGATTTCAGTGCCACTCACTCTCCTGGCCTCTTGCTTGAGATATAACAAACTAAACTTTTAATTTGAAATCAGGCATTTCAGATTTAATGACCTAATACAGTCACATCCAAAGTGATGGGGCTGCTGCCCCATCTCGCTGCGTTTCTGTGAGCGATGAGTAATGTGTGAGAGAGGGCAGCACGCTGAGACCTTCACCAAGAGTTCCAGGGGGCTACCATTCCACAGGCTCCATTACACAGCTCAAGCACAGGAGGAAAACTAAAAACAACACCTAAATCCATCCAGATCTGTGTAACTCTCAACTGCCAGGGAATTAAAAAAATAATTATTTTCTTAAAAGCCCTCTTTTTCTTTTTTCAACATATTGAAAAATAATGTGTAGAAAACAAAAGCCAGACACCTTCCCTAAAACATGCTTCCACAGCAGCAGCCAACATCTGGCTCTTCATTCAAGAGGAGGAACCTAAAGATTAAAGATTGAGAAACCATAACATCAGGCTCGATTTTGTCTTGCCTATAAAGTGATAGTGTTCTGGTACCTCTACTGGTAATCTGAGAGTCATTGCCCCTTATGTGACTTGAGTTGCTGAAACTACAACAATTAAAATAAAGCTTCTTGAGAAACAAACATCAGAGCTGCACAACTTGGAACCAACCCACAATAGCACCAGCCCCAATCAGCCTCAGGGTTGGGAAAGCAACACCCGGTTGTTTTGACCTGGGCCCCTCATCACCACCTGCTGAATTTTGTTATATTTCCCATCCTCCTCCACAGATTTCCAACTTCTTAAAGTTTTCCATTTCCCCATATTGTTAGTAAAAATCCTCTCCAAAGCCTGCCTCTCTCCTTCCAACAGGCTACTTTGTAAAAGCAAATTACTTCAGTTGTGAGACTCACAATGTTCACGGATGAAGCGTCTTTATGATCATTCACTCTGACCCTCTCATTCTTCAGATTAGGAAGGAGTGTCCGAACCAGAATTAAAATCTGTTCTGGGACCTCAAAACCAAAGCATTTCCAGTTTGTTGCATTTATAAAGTAAACATTGAAGTTATCCAAAGGTATTTTTTAAATTAGGTGAGCTAAATATTCCCTATTTGTCTTGGGAAGGAAAGAAGAAGGAGAAAGGCCCATCTGTCCATCTTGCACTGGGCCCTTTTACTGATGGGCCACATCTCCATCTGATAAAATTCCAAGCAAGTGACTGATTGCCCAGCATCTCCCTAACACAGGAAAATCTAAACCTACTGCCTTCACTTCCCAGGCAAGGAATGTGTGTCTGAGGTTCTCACCCTTCACTGATTAAAAACACTGGGAGACTGTAAGAGGAAATAAAACTCTATATTGTGGTGTTTTGACAAGCATCTTTGTCTAATATCTTCTCATAAGAAGTCAGAACTTGTTTTACTTGAATTCTTATGCCATTTTTTGCCTCTATAAAAGTACTGTATGCTTAAGAAAGGCATTATTTTAAAATTATGTTTTTCATTAAAAGTCATTTATCTGTATTTGCTTTTTATTGCAGTAAATTGTGACATTTTCCTATTCTTATCACAGGAAGACAAATTCACTTTGGGAAAATAAATGTCACATTTTAATGAAAGCCAGCTTATGGTTTGGATAGCGTAGTGATCCTAAAAGGGGAACAAACAGGTGTAAACTTTGACATTTCTGATTCTTCTTCACCACAGCATCAGATTTACCTTTATTTTTTAATATTGGAGTACTTGCCCTGTAAATCCCAGCACGTGGATGAGCTAACCACCTTGGGAGTTCATCAGTCCTAACAAACTAATTCCAGAAAACAACTTCCTGGCACAAGAAAAGTTTGCAGTTATGTGGAAAATAAAGCAAATGAGAATTGGAATGTGGAGTGTTTAATATGCCATAGGAGCACAGCATGCAACACAGGAGGGCCATTTCTTCCGTTTGAGGTTAGCGGAGACAAGAGTTCAAGGCTGAATCCTTGCAATGACCAGGCTGCTGGGAATTTCTTTTCTGCACAATGGATCATGGAAAGGTGAGCTACATACTTAAATAAAAGGGGGACTCTTTTTTCACATATGAATGCACATAGTTCATATAGTGGACATTTATCCTTTTGGCTGCCCAGCATCTGAAATTCCTGCCTAGGTTTGGGGAACTTCTGCAGTGAGCCACGGTGGGGAGTGAGGTCTGCCTCCCACTGTGCAGATGGGAGGCCCCAGAAATCAGCTTCTCTACTCCCCAGGGAGTACAGCACAGGTGCACTGCTGGGGCTTGGCCAGACGGAGCTCATACTCAGCTGTTAATGGAACAATTACTGAGAATGGGAATTCAGTCCCGCTGTGGAGACCCAGTAACCAGTGCATCCATGCAAGCCAAGGGCGTGGCATCTACTGCCAGTGCTCACGGTGTCACCAGAGACTCACCCACTAGCTGGTAGCAGCATCTTCCCAGGACTTATCCTGTGCTGGTACTGGGCTGTCTTGTCTTTCCTAGTTCCTACCCGAGTCTCTGGAAGGCCTTGCTATCGAAACCGTGATCTGGAAACTTGTCAGTATGTGGAGTCTGGGCCTTGCCGCAGACTTAGGGAGTCAATATAGGATAGTGCCTGCACACATTAGGGCCTTACTGGGTATTTCTAGAATGTATCGATACATGAAAATGTGTTAACATTTGTTCTTATTGAAGCTATCTGAATTATATTTCTTCAAAACATAAGAATGTGGACAAAGCTTAACCCAATGGTTATACTGTTGAAAGCACATCAAATGATATTTTAAATGAATTGTATTGACAATGAAGGAAGTCTTATAGTGAATCCTTATGTCCATTTAGTATGCCTTTTTAAAATGAATAATCAGCCCTTTATTTATCTGTGTTAATTGGTATTGTAAAAGCAGGGCATACACAGGGAAGAGTGCTGTGACCAAATGAGTTGTCCCTCAGCTGACCCCTGCAGTTCTCTCCATGGCCTGATCATTTGGTCCTTGTCCGTCTTCTTCCTGGTTCCCTGAAGCGCCAGTCTCCGTGTGATCTTGGTACACATCCACATGAAGAGAAGCAACCAAAATGGATAGTAAAGCAGTTCTCCTCACCAGGTCAGCCAAGTGAAGCCCTGCACTGTGTTTAACTACCTGCGATTACTGGACGTCCAGGCGGCACACTGCCAGCCTCAAGGGTCTTCACTGGCCATCTCAAGCCAGTGTTGAAAGAGTGCCACATTAGTGCCTAAGGGAACACGGAGCTTTCCCACTCTCCCCTAGAAAGGAAGAACTCCTGCAAGGCAAACTGTTTTTAAAAGCTTTGTTGAATTCATCAAGCTAGAGAAGAAACATTCATTGTAAGAATTTTGAGAACATGTTACAACTTTGCGATCAACCACATGCCATGTTCTCAGGAAAGTTTCTTAACTCCCTAAGACTTTAGTGTCCTAGACAATCTGGAACTAGTAAGAAAGCTAGCTAACAGGGGTGTGAGGATGTAATGTGAGAGGGATTTGGAGCACAGTATTCATACTTATTATGATAGTTATTATGATTGTGGTATTTCTCCTACAACCTGTGAGCTCATGAACAATTTATGAAATCTCTTAAAACTAGGCTTGGCAACGTACATATCATAGATAACAGGGTGACTTTTCAGTGGCATAAAATTTGACCCCCATCCTCGTGCCTCCGAAACCATGACTTTCAAAACCTGTGGTCAGGGTAGATTTTAGGAGATGTTGTAATACAAAGGAACAAGCACAGACTTTGCTCTCAGACAGACCAGAGTTAGAATTTCAATATCATAGATGTTATTCCCCTTTCTCCCTTTTAAGATATCCACATTTTTATTCAGGATAAGTCCCTCATCCGCCATACCCACAAGCTGCAGAAGAACTGATGAACTCAGCCCTGAATGGGCCTCGGGGAAATCCTACCCCTGGGCCAGAGTGATTGGTTCAAGAATTCAGGCCTCAGCCAATGAGGGCATGAATCCCCTGACACGAGGACCAATGAGATGCAAAGAGAGCAACAGCGGTCTGCAGGACGCACCTGGACCTCAAGCTACTCCCTCAGTTCAGTCCGCAAGGGCCAGGCATTGCACTTCGGAATTCACCCCCAAGTTTGTGGATCCCAGGGTACAGACTTCCTCCTGAGAGACCCAAGTCTTTTGTAACTCTAATTTTTGGTAAGGGATTTCCCGAAGAGTTTGCTTAGACTCGTCAGTGTGAGAAACTCCACTCAAAGTCACACTTTCACCCGAGTCTGACTGCTCTTAGAGCCTTCCTAGATCCTTGCCTATTTCCATTCACAGGAGTATTTTTTCCTGATAAAAGCCCAACACATAGTATCTGCTTCTTGCAGGACCTACCTAATACAGGAGGTTTCCTGCACCCTTGTAGAAAGTAATTTTCTTTGTTCTTAAGAGTGAGGCACTGGGGAAGATGCTTTTCCCTTGCATTTCATGAATGTCATGGAAAGCCTAGAACTGCTCCAGTCTTTTCTAACAAGAGTTATCTTCTCTAGGTTAAATATCCCTAGATTGTTCAACTTCTCTTTATACTAGATGGTTTTCAAACCCCTTACCATTTTGGGGGTAGCTAGAATTGAGAACTATTAGGCAGTGAAAACAGAAAGTATGGCAAGACTGTATTCTCCCTTGCTTTCCATATCACAGCATTATGTGGTTTGAACTTTTGGAGGAGCTGTAATGTTTTTTAGGAACCTGGTGGCTGCCTTCACATATCTGAAAGACTGATAACACAAAGAATGCAACAATCGAATGTTCATTCATTGATTCACTCTTTGGCAAATGGAGCAGCACAGAACCCAGAATCCAGAGCCAGATTGAGTTCCCATCCCAGTTCTGCCTCTTACAAGCTAGGTGTGTTTGGAAAATCTAATTTACCTCTCTGTGCCTCAGTGTCCTTCTCTGTAAAGTACTCCCCTTACCTCACTGTGTTCCAGGAGCTACTTTTAAAGTATGCACAGCAATTCTGGCACAAAGTAAATGCTAAGTAAGTATATTTAAGCACTTATTAAGTGCCACCCCTGGCCATGCTTAGAGAGTAAACAAGAAAAAATAAATGGACACGAGCAATTCTATTCCAATATTATTTCTAAGAGTAGAACTATCTCACAAAAAATAATATTTTGGCCAGATATGTGTCAAGGTGTTGACAGGAGGCTTTCTAAATACTCTTTCAACTCTCAAATTCCAGGATTCAACTTCTGAATTCCAAAACCAAAATGTTACACTATTCTAGATCTGAGGTTGGCCAAATTTCTCAGTAAAGAGTCAGAGAGTAATTATTTTAGACTTTTCAAGACATTCAGGTTATGCTGAAAATACTTAAATTTTCCACTGTAGTATGATACAACCATAAACAAAGTATAAATGAACAAACATGGTTGTGTTAAAATAAAACTTTATTTATAGATACTAAAATATTAGTGTCATATAATTTTTTGTCATGATGTTATTCTTTTTTTTTTGAATCATTTAAAAATATAAATACTATTCTTATCCCACAGACTATGATTGGACCTATGAGCTATTGTTTGCCCCCCTCCTCGCCCAGCCCCCATCTACTCCCATGCTCAAGGAAGCAGTGTAAGGGAGGGTCCCAATCAAGAATGAGATGTCAACTGTGGTTGGGAGTTTCAACGACAAGTAAACACCTCAAAAGAAAAACAGAAAACTACCTAACACTGGGCCATTTCTACTATCATTGGCATAAAAGAAGTTAATAGGGCACAAGAAAAAGCAAAAATTGCCATGAGCTGGGGTTTTGCCATCATTGCAACAATCTTTATTGAATTTATTATATCTAACGAGGATCTATACCCTTTTCATCTTCTCTCTTTATGAATTTTGGGTAATACATCTTTAATCATAAGAGAATCTTATGGGGCTGTTTCTTGTACTTCCTAGCCCCTTTGAAGGATATCTACCTGGGATACTGAATTCTCAACACTCTCTTTTTCTTCCCAGAAATAATTATCCCAAAGGGAAAACTCATTACAACTCCTACCAGCTCTCTTAACTGTCTTATAAAATATATTTAAGGAGTTGATGATAAGCTACTCTTTATTATGAATTCTTAACTGCTACCAGAAGTAGCCTGGCCCTACAGGAGATTTGTGAGTGACCACAGATCACCCACTAACATGGGCCAGGAAACTGCGTTAGAATCCCAGGAATTGGGCTACAACCAAACAGTACCCTCTCCCATTTGTCTTTCTGGTGTCAATATCTCTGTACTGTCTCCAGTATATTAAAAACCTTGGCCAAGGCTCGGCGCCTGTGGCTCAACGGGCTAAGGCGCCAGCCACATACACCTGAGCTGGCGGGTTCGAATCCAGCCCCGGCCCGCCAAACAACAATGACAGCTGCAACCAAAAAATGGCTGGGCGTTGTGGTGAGCACCTGTAGTCCCAGCTACTTGGGAGGCAGAGGCAAGAGACTCGCTGGAGCCCAGGAATTGGAGGTTGCTGTGAGCTGTGATGCCACTGCACTCTATCCAGGGTGACAGCTTGAGGCTCTGTCTCAAAAAAAAAAAAAAAGAAAAAGAAAAGAAATCTAAAAAGTTGTACAAAAGTTGTCTCAAGAAATAAATGAATTCATAGACAAATTCACCAAGGATATGGGTATAATGA
>CAUYON010108049.1:0-16528 GCA_963573935.1 Arctocebus calabarensis
AATCCTTTCTTCTGCTTGCTCCATTCTGTTACTGAGGGATTCTACTGTATTTCTCAGATCGTTGAGGGCTGCAACTTCTTGTCTCAATGTGTCAAAATCTTTGGTCATTTGGTCTTTGAATTCCTTGACTTCTTGAGACAATTTTTGAAATGCTCCCAGAATTTCTAATTCCAATTTTTACTCTATTTTATTGATCTGTTTGCAATCCCAATTCTGAATACGATTTCTGACATCTCAGCCATCTGTTTATGCATAGGATCATCATTTGTCTCTGCCAAATTGTTCCTTTGGAGGGGGGTTTGATCTACTCTGGTTGTTCATGTTTCCAGAGCTTTTCCACTGATTCCACCCCAGATTTATTTTGCACCATTTGGCTGGGTGAGTAGGTAAGGATAAGTTGGGTTGGGGGTTCTAGGGTAGTGATTGACCAGTCCTTCCTTTGCCTGTAACCTGGGACTGGTGTTTGTACCTTTTCCCCTAGATATTTGCCAATGTGTACTTTGCTACTGCCTGTGAAACTGGGGGCCTTCTTGATGTGGTGGGGTTAAGTGGCTCTGTCTTATTTTCAGCTGGTCTCTGTCTCACCCTAGAGAACTGGTTACTCTGTGTTGGAATCTGAGCGGTGGAGGAATACCAGCAGTTAGGTCACCATGCCCCCCACAACAATTCCACAACAATTGGAAAAGGAAAATCAAACCTTCCCACTACCACACACCCAGTGTACAACGTTGGAAAGTCCTTGGGTGATTGGCCCAGTTGAAGAGGTCCTGATCAATTGTCCCAGCCAGTACCAACCTCAAATCAAAGAATTGAAATGTCTCTGGTGACTAGATAGCAGAAGTCTGCTGGCAGCTTTAGTATAACTCGCTCCAGGGTTCTGTGATCTCAGGAGGGCCCCCCACCCCCAGCCAGTAAATTAGCCTGGGAAGGTTGATGCCTCCTTCCCCGCCTTGCCCCTCTGTCACACCCAGTCTCTGGTAACCCTGCAGGGCTGTGATCCAGTTCCTTCCAATGAGCAGGTGCTCTGGAGGTTTGCACCTGCCTAGGTCACACGGGGCTCTGTGGCTCCTCAGCCAGTCCACCAGTTATGTCAGTGTTGGCAGGGGGGGAGGTGAGGCATGACAACCTGGGCACTTGATAGGGGCTGGGGCGATTCACTCAGTTCTAGCCCTGTCCCTGATTGATGTAAAGTAGATGAAAAAGCTGATAGAATGGAACAAGTTTGCAGAATTTCTGCCCTGTGGAAGAGATGCTGGGCTGTTAATAGTCCTGACTCAGTCTGTGAGCTTCAGCCCTTTGTCTCAGCTGTCATCCCCTGAGGGCCAGGTGTGGCCGAAATTTAGCAAAGCTTTCTCTGCGCTGCCACTTGGTGCCTCAGGGGACCACTTCTCCACTTCACCGGCCACCTCTCAGCTCACCTAGCCGGGAAAACAGCACAGACCAGCGACAGCCCGTGCCCTGTCCACACCTCTTGAGAAAGTGTCCAAGAATCTGGACTCCGTGGGGGACACACCTCTAGACCTCAGGGTGAGAGTGGAGGGGAGTGCCGGGAGTTCCAACTTGCAGGTAGAGAACATATACAGTTTTTTAATAGCTTTATGCCTGGCAGGAGAGTGCCAC
This sequence comes from Arctocebus calabarensis, assembly GCA_963573935.1. NCBI lineage: Eukaryota > Metazoa > Chordata > Mammalia > Primates > Lorisidae > Arctocebus > Arctocebus calabarensis. The sequence goes on from CAUYON010108049.1 coordinate 1,621, forward strand.
GGCACCTTAGTAGGGGAAGGAGGTCCGGTTTTTAGAGAGTCTCTCCTGTGGGGTAGAGTGGGAGGACATGTGAACTCTGCTCTCTTGTTTGTATGTCATTATGGCGTATGCTGCGAGCTGCTCTCATGGGGAAGGGGACTCCCGTCCACTTGGTGATGTGCTCTGTACTTTTTATTTGTATCCTTGGGGTCGCAGGTCGCTCCAGCAGGGTTGATGTGCGTTCTTTGACCTTCTGTCTTGGCTCAGTTCCAAACCGTTGGCTTTCTTGCTAAATTTCTGTCTTTTAACTCTCATTCTGAACGGGAACGTCTGCAGAAACCTGGCTACAGACCGCCATCTTGGCTCCTCCTCAGGACTGAGAATCTTAAGAAGTCTATCTGGGAGGAGGCAAGAATACAGAGTGAGAATCCATGGATTCAGTCAGGCTAGGGCCAACACGACACAGCTAGTCTGGTCAGTTCTGGTTCTACATGGCCTTTCTTCTTTTCCATCCTTGTTGTTTTGTAAATTCAGGTTTAAGCTAAAAGTGTATATCTGGAGTGTTTTAGGCTATTGATTTGGGAGATTAATTTTTGAATTAGGAATGTTGTTTTGGGTCATAGGTTATGCCAATTACTGTTTATTATGAGTCATGATTATTGTTGTTTAAAATGAGGGACTGGCTGGGTGCCCATAGCTAAGTGGTTAGGGGCATCGTGCACATGCTCCAGGACTGGTGGGTTCAAACCAGGCCCTGATCAACAAACAACAAAAACAACAACCACAAAAATAGCCAGACATTGTGGTGAGTGCCTGTAGTCCCAGCTACTAGGAAGGCTGAGGCAAGAGAATCTCTCGAGCTCAAGAGTCTGAGGATTCTGTGAGCTATGATGCCACGGCACTCTACTGAGGGTGACGAACTGACACTCTGTCCCCATAAAAATAAATAAATAAATGAATAACAAAATATAAAATCAGGGATAATGATTGCTTAAAATGAGGATTAACTTGGTTTTTGCTTTGAACTTTTATGGACAACATTGTGGTTTTAGAAACAGAAGGGCAGAACATTCTTGAAGAAGCTACTTTCACTCTTCTCCAGAATTTCTGGCTTTCTCATAGTAAAGCTCATTGGACCTAATCTCTGTCTCTGTACTTGGCTGACAGTGACAGGCAGGTATGTACCCTCTTCATCTGGTAATATTAAAATAGGATTATGGTGTGGTCTTGTTTTTGCCTTGGCCCATCACAGCCTTGTCCGGTGTTGCTGTTCTGTGAGGTTGTTCATGTCCAATAGCAGATCACCATGGCCCAGCTCTGAGTGCCGGGCCAGCTCCTCACAACACCAAGATCTGGCTAGCTCTCAGATGTCAAGGAATGCCTGGCTCTTTCTAGCTCCCCTTCTGGCCAAGGCCAGATGAAGTTAGCCTGAAGAACATTCATCCATAATATCCAGATTTTCACATAGCCAAGATTTTGCTTTAGCAACTACTTGCAGACAATGTATTCTAAATTTGGAGTTTCATTAGTTTCTCTTGCTCCTTTTGCGACAGGGTGAATTATTGAAATCCTCTGCTTTAACAATGGTTGTAGAAAGGCATTAAAGACTGATGGGGTTCAGGACATGCCACCCAAAAATATGACTGTAAGAGGCTAGATTATGCCACCCCAATTTATGCCTGTTTGGCATATAGATTATTTTGAGCTATTTATTTTGAAGAAAAGTAGGCACAAGAGAAACTCTAAAAGTATTTACATCTATGAAAGAAATCTCCATTTGTTAAGGGTTTCTCTGGCTCTGCATCAATATGAGAAAATGGCTCTAAATTACTGGACACTCTTATCAATGGAGAAGGCAGGGATTTAAATCTGCATAACACACTTTTTGCATTTTCTTAACTTAGTCTGAGTTTATTTGTTTTGTAGTTTGTAGATGCTGCAAGGAGTGTTTGCTGTAGCATAAATTACCCTTTGGCTAGTTAAAAGGTAATCAAGGACTATGTAATTGCCCACAGCAATCCTGGCTAATGAGCTGAGAGTACTTTGTTTGCCTTTCAGAGTTGACGTTGTGCTACTTAACCTTTGTGGAGGTCTGAGGTAAGCTTTGTACCCTGTTTGCTCTTAGTAAGAGAATTGCAATTTACATACTGTGCATGAAAAGGGAGTCATTTGTGCCTTCTGGGAGTTTGTTTTTTAAAGAAGATTGTGTGTACTGAATTTTGGAGGTGTCTGGGTAGAATTCTTTTTTCCCCAGGGAAATATGAACATAATCCACTAGAGGGATAATACTTTTAAATATATGAAAGTGTCTCAGAGTTATCCTGAATATACAAGATAATTTAGTTGGTGGCAGACCAGTGTAAGTGAGAACTCATGTAGTGAGAATGAGATGGAATCAGTCAGGCTAGGTCTGACATGACATAGCTGATCTGGTTGGTTTAGGTCCTATGTGACCTGTGCTTCATGTCTTCCATCCTCGTTGTTTTGTAAATTTAGCTTTAAGCTAAAAGTGTGTATCCAGAGTAGTGTAGGGCTATTGATTTAGGAGATTAACTTTTGAATTAGAATGTTGTTGTGGATTATGTCAATTATTGTTTATTATGGGTCATGGATGATGGCGATAACTGTTGTTGAAGATGAATGTTAATTACTGCTATTTAAGATAAAGATGAGTAGGGTTTTTGCTTTTAACTTTATGTATGAAACTGTGGTTTTAGAAATGGAAGAACAGAGCAGACTTGGATGCCTACTCTCCCTGTTCTCCAGAATTGCTGGTGTTCAGATGAAGCTTGTTAAACCTATCCCTATCTCTGCATATTGGCTGACAGTGACAGGCAGCTGGACTCTCTGCATCTGGTTACTTAAGTGTCAGCCCACCATCCATGGACGGTGGTAGTACCCTAGTAGGATGTAGAGGTATATGTGTTGTCAGAATTTCTCCTCATGAGAAAGGGTATAGAGAGAAATTCCTCTCTTCAGCTACTGGAAGGACAACCGTGTCCCCCTTTCAGGTGCACCAGAACTACCACCAGGACTCAGAGGCTGCCATCATCTGCCAGCTCAACCTGGTGCTCTACACCTGCTATGTCTACCTGTCCATGTCTTACTACTTTGACCGTGATGATGTGCCTTTGAAGAATTTTGCCAATGAGGAGTTCTTCTCCAATTTCATGAGGAGAGGGTAGTACCAGAGACAGGCAGTTGGACTCTCTTCATCTTGTTACATAAGAGTCAGCCCCCCATCCATGGATGGGGGTAGTACCACTACCAAGGGGCAGTACCCTGGTAGGAGGTAGAACGTGTTGGTGTTGCCAGAATTTCTCTCTATGCTGAATCCCAGGTCTCAGGGTTTGAAGAATGAAACCATGTAATGTTCTACACCAAGAGTCACCATGTGTCCGGCTTCAACAGTGTTTGGACGGAACCCAGTGCTCGTCCCCCACCCTGGCTGGCTGCTTACAAGCAGCCCTCCAACACCTCTTCACTGTGACTCCTGACCTCCCCAAGACCCCCCCCCCTGGGGCCACTACTCAAGCTCTTGTAGCTGCCACCGCCTCTCCTCAGAAACCATCATGACATCCGTGTCCCCCTTGCAGGTGCACCAGAATTGCCACCAGGACTCAGAGGCTGCCATCAACTGCCAGCTCAACTGGAGCTTTACCCTCTTATGTCTGCCTGTCCGTGTATTAGTACTTTGACCATGATGATGTGGCTTTAAAGAATTTTGCCAAATACTTTATTCTCCAATCTTATGAGGAGAGGAAACATGCTGAGAAACTGAGAAATCTTGTAATCAGACTGCGATGACTGGGAGAGTGGGCTGAACGCGATGGAGTGTGCATTACACTAGGGAAAATGGTATAAATCAGTCACTATTGGAACTGCACAAACTGGCCACTGACAAAAATGACCCCCACTGTGTGACTTCATTGAGACACATTACCTGAAATCCATTAAAGAACTGAGCGAACACATAAACAACCTGTGCAGGGCGGGAGCCTCTGATCTGGGATGGCAGAGTATCTCTTTGACGAGCACACTCTGGCAGAGAGTGATGATGAGAGCTAAGCCTTAGGCAAACTTTCCCATAGCCATGGGGTGACTTCTGTGGTCATCAAGGCAGTGCATGCTTCTTGGGTTTTCCTCGACCTTTTCCATAAGTTGTATCAAAATATCCACTAAAGTTCTTTCATTTGTACCATTCCTTCACATAAAGAAATTTGGAAACAGCCTCTAAAATAGAATGGAACCACAGACCATGCGGATAAGCAACAGGGTAGAGTTTATTGACAGGGAAAGACTGATAGAAAGAATGATAAGCAAAAGGGGGAACAGAACTTCTGGCAGTAGAGGGGGAGACGCCATGTGGGAAAGCCCCAAAGTCTTCAGTCTAGGGAGTTTAAATCCTATCCTCCAGGCAGCGGGGGTTGGGGAAGTTTGCCACAATTGGCCAGAGGTCTGCCAGCAGAAAATTATCCTCAACTTAGCACAGGATTGTGGGTCCTGCAGTTTTTGCCTCAGGCAAATAATTCGGGTGTGTTGTCCCTACTTCTGGAGGAACTTCCCAGAAAGGATGGCCTATTTGTGCCTAGAAATGGGGGTCTCTTGAGACTCATTTCTGAGATCACCCAGGCCTAGAAAACAGGGGACCCCTGTCCAGCCCTGAGCAGAGGAGCCCTGTATCATTGGGAGTATAAGTATCATTAATTGCAGGAGGGGTAAGCTGGTTTTTGTGTCCCTAGGGATAGACAAATTTTTCAGTAGAGTTAAATAGTTCAATAAAACAGGATGACGTGTTTCTGAAGAGAATAAACTGACTATATGGGCAAAACCCCTCAATATTAATTGTCTACTTCTGACTGGCTAGGTTTTAGTAATATCATAATACCCTTAGCAGAAACATTCTGATAATATGAGGTCAAAGTCCATTTTCAAAAGGCTGAAGGTTGAGATTTAACAATATGACGGGAGTTTAAGTGTAGGAAGGGAGACTCTCTGCTTTGAGAAGTGTTTAAAGGAATTGCTGGCTTGTTGCCCATACCACAATGGTTGCAGCGCCGGCCACTTATACTGAGGCTGGTGGGTTCAAACCCAGCTCGGCCCAGCTAAGCCACAACGACAAGTACAACAGAAAAATAGCCAGGCATTTTGGTGGGTGCCTCTAGTCCCAGCTACTCGGGAGGCTGAGGCACGAGAATCACTTAAGCCCAAGAGTTTGAGGCTGCTGTCAGCTGTGACATCATGGCACTTTACCTAGGGAGACACTGTGATACACTGTCTCAAAAAAGAAAGAAGAAGAAGAAGAAGAAGAAGAAGAAGAAGAAGAAGAAGAAGAAGAAGAAGAAGAAGAAGAAGAAGGAGAAAAGCAATAAAGAAATTGCTATTAAATTATTGTCATCAGGTCTTGGTAGATGTTAGATCCAGCAGTCAGTTAAAGTCAGAGCATTATGTAGGACCTGTGAAAAACTTAAAGGTAAATTTTGTTTTTCCTCAAGTGACAGAAGGCAGTCATAGAGGATCCAAATAATAAGATGAGGATAAGGGTGATCATATTGTTACTGAAAGTTCAGCACTTGTTTCAGAAGTCAAATAAAAAACACACAAGAAAAGTAGTTTTTGAGAAGGAAAAAGAAATTTATTACTTTGCTGGCAAAGGAGAAAAAATGACATGATGTCACTCTCAAAATACCCGTTTTTCTTGCACATAAGCAGAAACACGGTGTTTGTTTGTTTGTTTAGACAGAATTAGTTGTCCTATGTAGGTTGCAGTGGCATCATAGCTCACAGCAACCTCAAACTCTTGGGCTCAAGTAATACTCTTGCCTCAGCCTCCCCACTAGCTGGGATATAAAGCAGCCACCACAACAACCAGCTTGTTTTTTCTAATTGTAGTAGAAATGGAGTCTCACTCTTGCTCAGGCTGGTCTCAAACTCCTGGGCTCAAGCAAACCACCCTCCTTGGCCTCCCAAAGTGCTCGGATCACAGGCATGAGCCACCAAGTCCAGCATCACAGAGCTCTTGAGAGAGGTCCAGGGCCAGGTGAGGTGGCTCATGCCTGTAATCCCAGAACTCTGGGAGGCTGAGGTGGGTGGATTGCCTGAGCTAACGGGTTTGAGACCAGTCTGAGCCAGAGAGAGACCTCATCTCTGATAAACAGCTGGGCTTTTTGAAGATCCCTATAGTCCCAGCTACTTGGGAGGCTGAGGCAAGAGAATCACTTGAGTCCAAGAGTTTGATGTTGCTGTGAGCTATGATGCCAGGGCACTCTACCAAAGGCGACAAAGTGAAACTCTGTCCCCAAAAAATGAAGAGAGAGGGCCTATTGTTATTCGATTGAAGTTAATGTCCCATATCAGATGAAGACACAACTATGATCTCTGCTGCCCACCTAGGAGCCAGCTCAGCAGCTCAGCACCTCTGCCAATCAGCCAGGCCCCAGCCTCCTGACTCACCTTGCTAGTACAAAATAACCAAAGACATTTTCCTGCCCCTCTGGACTACCACTAAAGGAAGGGATACAGGTCTTAGTTTCAAAAAAGAGTTAAAGAGACAAAAAGGTGTTGGCTATTTTTTTTCAGAGCATTTCCTCTGTTATATATTTTCCAGTTTCAATTTTATGTTTCCATATCTATGGGAGGGAGGGGTGGCTACTCTCTTTCAATATTAGTGTTTGAGAGCATATTGTAGCGTAATAATAGGTAATGTGAGTAGGCAGGTTAGTGACCTAGGCTCTTGGTCCCATCCCCTAAAGGTTCCCTGAAACTTTACTGACACGAGGCTGGGTGTGGTGGCTCACACGTGTAATCCTAGCACTCTGGGAGGCTGAGGGTGGTGGATCCCTTGAACTCAGGATTTTGACCCAGCCTGAGTACGAGTAGAAACCCTAGCTCTACTTAAAATAGAAAAAATTAGCTGGGTGTAATCTTGTTCTGTTGTCTTTGTTAGAAGTTCTAAAGGCAGCACCTTGTTTTGTCTTATCTGGCAACTGTCCACTTATACAAACAGTGGCTTTCAGTGGTTTGTAGCAGAGTCCTAGGAATCTTCAAGGTTAAGTGCTTCTTTTTTTTTTTCTTTTTTTTTTTTGCAGTTTTTGGCAGGGGCTGGGTTTGAACCCGCCACCTCTGGCATGTGGGGCCGGCGTCCTACTCACTGAGCCACACGCGCCACCCCAAGGTTAAGTGCTTCTGATGAAATGGATGTCCCTTAGAGTAAGAGTGTTGAGGGCTCTGAACTCTGGTTCCCTGAGCCCAGTTTCCCTGCTTCAATTACTGGGCTGAGCTCTAGTAAAGATCAATCAAGGCACAGCGGTAACCCAGAGAAAAAGTGAGTGGAAACTAGAGAGTAAACTTGGAACAGCTTAAGCAGTGTGGATAGAAAGGGAAAGTAACCTACACATGTTTCAGGGTAACAGAGATTTTGTTTCAGAAGAACAAAGAGAAAGTTTAGAGCACTTCCAAAGAGAGATGGAAGCAGGTCCCTCTCATGGAGGAGAAAAGGTGAGAGAGTCAGAAAGGCAAAGTTGGGCAGGGGTATAAATACTCTCTTCATTTGAAATTGGCTGTAAGACTTTCATAGGCCTCTCTGGGCCTCCAGGGAGTATTGCCGTTTCCTATTGCTCATTGGTTACCTAGGTGACTTCATGTCCACATTCTTCTTTTCTTTTCTTTTCTTCTTTTTTTTTTTCTTTTCTTTTCTTTGTTTTTTTTTTTTTTTTTGTTTGTTTGTTTTTTTGAGAAAGAGTCTCACTTTGTCATCCTTGGTAGAGTGCTGGGGCATCACAGCTCACAGCAACCTCAAACTATTTGGCTTAATCGATTCTCTTGCCTCAAACTCAAGAGTAGCCATGACCATGTGACTGCAGTCACCCGCCATAACCCCCGGCTATGTTTTTTTGTTGCAGTTGTCATTGTTTAGCAGGCCTGGTTGGATTCTAGCCCGACTGCCTTGGTGGACATGGCCGGCGCCCTAGCCACTGAGCTATGAGTGCCACCCATGTCCACATTCTTATGGACCCTCCAGATTTCCTGCATCACCTTGCCAGTTTTTCTTTTCACCCTGCTTGAAGTCCCTTTCTTAGTGTCCGTTCTCAAGAAGAAAGTCATGTACAATGTTTTTAAGGAAATTTAAAAAATAAATCTTGGTGTAAAATACATATATATATATATTTTTTTTTTTTGAGAAAGAGTTTCTATTTTTGTAGGTAGAATGCTGTGGTGTCATCACAGCTCATTGCAACCTCAAACTCTTGGGAGCCACCTATCTTTTTGCCTCAACTTCAAGGCACACTTTAAGTTATTTTTTTTCCTGGTGTGGCAATGGGCATAAGGCTTCATCCCTGCCAAGTCTCCCATTGACAGTTAAAGGTTTTATATGTGATCGGTAGAAAAAGAAAAATGAAAAAAGAATTAATAATGGCTCAAGAAGACTGTATTGGACACATGAGTGAAAAACAGACCTATAACTAAAGATGACCTCTTCTCCGTGTAACTGGACTTTGTTAAATATCTCACTGAATGGTACTGGTTATAAACCTGTTTAGCAGATGTAGAACTGTTAGGGTGAAAAAGCTCAGTAGGTGCTGTATGCCAGACCAAAAAATAATTTCTCTAGGCAAAGATTAGGATATAAAAGTATATTTTATAGTTTAGAGGGGGTAGAGGAAAGGGAGAGAGAAGAGAGCAGAGAGATGAGATGTTATTCCAAAGGGGGAATAAAAAGGAAAAATGTCTGCTCAGAGGTTAAAAGAATACCTGAATTTAAGGGGAAGAAAGAAGGTAACTCTATCCATTTACAGACTATTGTGAATGTGAATGCTGTGTCCATGTTTCTTCTATCAAGACTGAAGACAGATATTTTTCTGGGTGTTTCCAATCCCAAGGCCTGATAGTTCATATTCCATTGTTGTTAGGAGTCACTAAGGAATCATTTGAGGCTATGGAAACAAATTCTAAAGGGCCAAGGAGCTGCTAAAATGTAATGAGAAACAATTTACATGTCTTATGGATCTGCTGGTCTCACCAAAGTTAAGTGAAAACAGAAATCCACTTTGGGGGTTCCTGCTATCAAGAGAGAGAAGGCAGGAAGAGATCTTAATCCCTATTGAAAAATAATGAGTTAGGCTCGGCACATTTGCTCAGGCCTGTAATCCTAGCACTCTGGGAGACATAGGGGGATAGATCACTTGAGCTCAGGAGTTCCAGACCAGCCTGAGCAAGAGTGAGACCTTGTCTCTACTAAAAATAGAAAAATTTGCTGGGCATTGTTGCAGCTGTCTGCAGTCCTAGCTACTTGGGAGGCTGAGGCAAGAGGATTGCTTGAGCCCCATAGATTCAGTTTGCTGTGAGTTAGACAAAGGCCACTGTACTCTAACCTGGGCAACACAATGAGACTCGATCTCAAAAAAAAAAAAAAAGAGGGAAGAAGTAGAAGAAAGAAAGACAAAAGAAAAGGAAAAAGACTGAAGAAAAACTATGAGCTAATAATGTTTCTTTTTCTTTCTTTCTTTTTTTTGTTTTTACACAGTCTCAACCTGTTGTACTGGTAGAGTGCTGTGGAGTCACAGAACACAGCAATCTCATTCTCTTGGGCTCAAGCAATCCTCTTCCCTCAGCCACTCAAGTAGCTGGGACTACAGCCCCCCCCCCCACCAACCGGGTAGTTTTTCTATTTTTACTAGAGACAGGGTCTCACTCTTGCTCAGACTGGTCTTGAATTCCTGATCTCAAGCTTTCTACCTGCCTTGGCCTCCCACAGTTCTATGTTTACAGGCATGAGCCAAAAACCCCAGTGTAATATATATATATTACAGTGTAATAAATATATATATATTACAGTGTAATAAATATATATATATTTTTTTTTTTTTTTAGACACAGTCTCACTTTGTTGCCCCCTCTGACATCATAGCTCACAGCAACCTCAAACTTTGGGGCTCAAGTGATTCTCTTGCCTTAGCCTCCTGAGTAGCTGGGACTACAGGTGCCCACTACAATTCTGGGTATAATTTTTCTATTGTTTCAATATAAAGACCAACCATCATTATAAGAACAAAAATAGGATGAAATCAATCAGCCTCTACCAGATGTTAAGACACCAATCTTCCCCCACACTCAACTGCTCATCTACCTTATCTCATGCATAGAGTCACTGACAACCAATCAGAATCACAAGAATACAATTGTTGCTTGAAGGAGCTAAGGAAATTTCGTCTGAAAATATGACCGTTTGGTATAAAGAATGCTTTGAGTTAAAGGTCATTGGAGGCTCGTCCCCCATGTCTGAGTGGTTAGTGCACTGGCCACATTCACTGGGGCTGGTGGGTTTGAATCCGGCTAGGGCCTGCTACAAAACAATGACAACAATAACAAAAATAAAAAATAAAATAAAAACTAACCAGGTATTGTACTAAGCACCTGTAGTCCCAGCTCCTGGAACTGGGACTGTGGCATGAGCATAGCTTAAGACCAAGATTTTGAGGTTGCTGTGAGCTGTGACACCGCAGCACACTAGTGAGTGTGACATAGTGAGGCTCTGTCTCAAAAATATTTAAAAAAAATAATAAAAGTCCACATTCACGGTACATCTTAGAAGGGTACAGGTGAAACCTACTAAATGTAGAATATAAATGTACACAATAACCAAGAAAATGCTATGAATGCTATGTCACCAATTCAATGAAAATATTTCAAATTGTATATAAAACCAACACATTGTACCCCATGATTGCATTTATGTACACAGGCATGATTCAATAAAAAAATAAAGATTAAAAAAAGAGAGAAAGAAAGCATTGGAAGGATCTTTCCCTCTGTCTAGTTAAAACCTCACTGACTGGATCAGAATATCTATGGTGGGCAACTGAATTCCTTTCCTCCCTCTGAATGTTAGCAGACCTGGCCGAAGTGATTTATTTATTTACTTTTCTTTTTTTAAATTCAAATTAATATGAGCGTTCAATTTTTAGTCTACATTGTTCTCCCTTCAAGAGTAAAGTTCCATTTGTAGAAGAGCCCTTCACCCAGGGGGCGTGTTATACAGCCTCACAATGTGCACTTTAGGTGAGATCTCACCTCATGCCCTTCCTCTTTCTGCCTTACTTCCTACCCGCTTCCTCTCCTGTGTCCCTGTACTCCAGAACTGGACTATATTAGTGTGTTTTTTTGCTCCTATGAACATGTAATTGTTTATATATTGATTTCATGATAGTATGGAGTATATTGGATATTTATTTTTCCATACTTGCGATCCTTTTAGTAGAAGAATGTATTTCAACTCCATCCAGGTAAACGTAAAAGATGTGAAGTCTACATCTTTTAAACAGCTGAACAATATTCCATGCTATAAATATACCACAGCTGATGGGCACTTAGGTTGCTTCCATGACCTGGCAATTAGAAACTGAGCTGCAATCAACATTCGAGTGCAAATCTCTTTGTGGTAAAATGATTTTGTTCATCTGGCTAGATACCTAGTAATGCGATTGCAGGGTCAAAGGGAAACTCTACTTTTAGATCTTTGAGGATTCTTCATGCTTCTTTCCAAAAAGGCTGTATTAGTTTTCAATCCCACCAGTAGTGTAGAAGTGTTCCCCTCTCTCCACATCTACACCAGCATCTGGTGTTTTGGGACTTTGTGATGTGGGCTATTTTTGCTGGGATTAGGTGATACCTTAGAGTGATTTTGATTTGCATTTCTCTGATGATTAAAGGTGATGAGCATTTTTTCGTGTGTTTGTTCCTGGCCCAAATAATGTAAAAAACAAGACCTCTCTCTCAGTTTAATTTACAAGACAACTTGTTTCCCCCCATCTATTCATCCTCCTTAGCAACCACTTGCTGCACCTACACTTCAAATTCTTTCCCCTCCCTTCTAAAAGACATCTATAAAGGTATCTGACCATCACTGAGACATTGGTTAACCACTCTTGCGGTTCCCCGACGAACTTGGTATTTGGAAATAAACACTTCTCTTATTAATCTGCCTTAATTGTGAGGCGATCTTTCAGTGAACTTCTCGGGTGAAAAAGACAGGTTTCCCTTTGCCTTTATGTGGTACCCGCTTCTCCCACCATCTGGGCCATACATATCCCACATCTACTCTCCCTGACCCCCTGTTGGAAAGTGCATATATACTGTGCCTCATGTAACCTATTTCCAATTACAATCTCTGTCTGTACTGAGTCAGTCTGTGTTCCCAGGATTATGTTCTCAAATTTGGCTCAGAATAAGTTTACCTGTGATTTCTCTAAGTTCTAGAGAACTGTTATTTCATCTGTCGGTGGACAGACTTAAGTATCAATTCCTTGGAGTTTTACTGGTATGTGAACTTGTGAACAGTACCGACAAGGTATTTTTTAACAAGGCTTAGGGAATCTTTATTTCTGATGCATATTCCAGAAGATGAATCTCTAGATTACAGATGATGCAGAGAATGTTTAGGAATGTGCTTTGAAAATGCACCATTTATCTTTTGGTCATAAGACTGGAGGAATTGTATGATTCTCTTGGACTATTCAGTCACATCAGATTGTACTAGAGTAGAATCTGGGGTTGGAAGTGAAATTCCCAAATGCAGGCTGGACACAGTGGTTCATGCCTGCAATCTCAGCACTCTGGGAGGCTGACGGAGGATTGCTTGAGTTCAGGAGTTTGAGACCAGCCTGAGCAAGAGTGAGACCCAGTCTCTCCTAAAAATAGAAAAACTGGCTGGGCGTGGTGTCAGGAGCCTGTAGTCCCTGCTACTGGGGAGGCTGAGGCAAGAGGACCTCTTGACCACAAGAATTTGAGGTTTCTTTGAGGTGTAATGACACCATGGCACTCATACCTGGGCAAGAGTGAGATGATTCTCTCTCTCCCTGTCTCTCTCTCTCTCTCTCGCTCTCTCTTTCTCTGTCTCAAAAAAAAAAAATCCCTAATGCATAATGCACAAGGCAGCCATTTATTAAATATAGGAGATTACCTGTGGATCCTTGAGAGCTTTTAGCTTATTGTCAACAGAGCTAATGGTAGTTAGTTGGGCCTGAGAAGTCCAAGATTTTTTGAAAGCTTTTGATAATTATGATTTGAGAATTCTATTGTTTCACAAATTTGAACATGGTAAAAATCAAGGAATTTCTGAATAAAATGTAATATACTAAAGGACTGGAAAATAATGCTACAAGCAAAAATGTGTGTTCCTTTCCTAGAGAGATACCTTGGAATTTCCCACCTCAGAAGTGTAAAATCAAGCAATTTAAAATATCACCTTCATCTCTCCAGCAAGGAGAGGCCTCAACATACCCTAATAATAGACAATGATAACCAGAACATGCTCTTAGCACTTTTGGAGAAGTCTAAAGAGGGCCTTGAGGTTGTGGTTCCTGTCCTCTTGCCCTACTGTTAATGGAAGATAAGACACAATCTATACAGCATTTTTTTTTTTAAGACAGAGTCTCAGTCTGTGCCCAAGTTAGAGTGATGTGGCTTCAGCCTAGCTCACAACAACCTCAAGCACCTCCTCAAGCAATCCCCTCAGCCTCCCAAATAGCTGGGGCTATAGAGAGGCACCACTTTGCCAGATTACTTTTTCTGTATTTTTTAGTACAAATGGGGTCTTTCTCTTGCTCAGGCTGGTCTCCAACTCCTAAAATCACAGGATCCACTCTCTTCATTCTCCCAGTATGTTGGCCTTGCAGACATGATCCACTAGACCTGGCCTCCAGAAACATTTTGAACAAAAAGGAAAATGGTATGTGAATCTAGAACCCTGGAAAACTTTTTCGCAAACAGTCATCGCATCAGTCTTTGTGTTGAAACACGTGTATTTTTGTTGTAACTTGAAAAATATTCAACCATTGATAGATACTTAATAACTGTATTTTCTTTGTATATAACTAACCTTGGAAGGTAAACTATTAAAATATGTCCAAAATTTTATTGTCATCATCATCTTCATTATTACCAAGTTTGGCAGACAAAAGCTCTCACAACAGTTTTGACTTAAAATTTGGAGAATCACAGCATGGAAGGGGAAAAAAATAAAAAAAATTAAAAAACTTGTAGAAATTTATTTACTGCCTTTTCTAGGATTAAGGATCAAATTTTTGTGTTATGGTCTTAATGAGAGCTGCTATAACAAAGTACAATGGACTGGGTGGTTTATAAACAGTAAAAATTTATTTCTCACAGTTCTGGAGGTTAAGGTTTGAGATTAAGTGCCGGTATGGTTGGTGCTGGTGAAGTCTTCTGGGGTGCATTACACTAATTTATGTTGTCCTCACATGGCAGAAAGAGGATAAGAGAGCTCTCTGAGGGGGATCCCTTTCATAAGGGCGCATATGTTATTCCTGAGGACTCCACCCTCATGACCTAGCCACAGATCCAACTTCCTTATGCCATCATATTGAGGTTAGGATTACAAAGTGAAATTTGGGGGTACACAAACATTCAGTCCATGGATATTACCAATTGCCATTTTGGGAATGCCAAATATGGTTTAGTATTGGCCAGGCCAGCTGACTGACACCTGTAATCATAGAACTCTGGGAGGCCAAGGTGGGTGGAATTGTTGATCTCAGGAGTTCAAGACCAGCCTGAGAAAAAGCCACACTCCATCTCTATTAAAAATAGATAAATTGGGTGGGCACCTTTACTCCCCCCTACCAAGGAGGCTGAAGCAAGAGGATCACTGGCACCCAAGAGTTTGAGGTTGCTGTGAGCTGTGATGCTAGGGTACTTTATGAGGACACCAGAATGAGACTCTGCCTCAAACAAACAAACAAACCAAAAATATAGTTTAGCTATGAAAGATAACTCTTTCTTTCTTTCTTTCTTTCTTTCTTTCTTTCTTTCTTTCTTTCTTTCTTTCTTTCTTTCTTTCTTTCTTTCTTTCTTTCTTTCTTTCTTTCCTTCCTTCCTTCCTTCCTTCCTTCCTTCCTTCCTTCCTTCCTTC
>CAUYON010108051.1:0-10221 GCA_963573935.1 Arctocebus calabarensis
CAAAAGAGAAAATTCTAAAAGCATCCAGGAATAAGCACCAACTGACCTACAGGGGCAGAGCCATTAGCGTGACAGCAGATTTTCAACTGAAACTTTCCAAATCAGAAGAGAATGGTCATCCACCCTTAACATTCTTAAACAGAACAATTTTCCTTTTTTTTCCTGTTTACCTTTTTATTATTATGCAAAAACACTTGGATATTAAAGAAATTAACACCTTGAAAAAAAAAATAAGCACTTTATGGAGCAAAGGTAAAGTTAAAAAATATTCAGCGTGGTCCATAAAAGCAGTCTGCATCATTATCAAATGTTTTAAACATGACGTATGTGGAATAAATGAAGGCCACCCCAATGAGAACAAGCAAAGGCCATTTAGTGAGAGTTTGTGACAGCAGGAGAGTGGCCACCATTGCTTGCATTCGGCAGAAACGCAAAGGGCAGAAGAGTAGGAAAACTTTATCTTGGGAGAAGAGGGAAGGCTTCAGGAGTGCGCTGATTGGAGACTGTTGGCATGAGAAAGTGCGGCCAGACTAAAGCAATCTCCCTGGAGGTGAAGTAGACCACAGGAAGGGGTAGGTGAAAGGAAGGCAACCCCTTGGAAGCCACTGCAGAAACCCAGGTCCGAGGTGTTGGGCCTTGACTAGCGTGGTAGCAGCAGAGGTGGTGAGGTATAACTGATTATGCTGTACAGGTAGGGGCGACAGGATTCCCCAACATACTGGATTTTCATTTTGATAGGAGTGAAGCCTAGGATGGCTGTAAGGGTTTCGCTCTGAGGAACTAGAAGGTTGGAACCACAATTGGATGGAGACGGAGAAGGCTGGGAGTGGAGCAGGTGTGTTTCTGGTGAAGAGAAAGAGATCAGTGTGGGACATGTTTAGGTTTGAGAGCTCGAACATCCCAGTGCAGAGGTCAAGGAGGCCCATGCTTATAGAAATGAGGAGTTCAGAGAGATTGAATCAGGAGATTATCCAAGTCCAAAAGAGCAAGACCCTCTCCCCGCCTGTGAGTTAGGACAGGTCAGGCATGGGATGTCAGAGCCGCCTCACGGCTCCATGGTGTCATCTCTCTTGCTTCCTCACAGCACATGAGAGTGTTGAAGTTAGGCCTTCTCAAAATCACATGACTGGCAAGAATCTTGAGTTCAGAGTTGTCTAAATTTGTTCTGGTTGACGTAACAGATATCATAGACAGGGCAGCTTTAATGGCAGACATTCATTTTCTCACAGTTCTGGAGACTGGAAGTTCAAGGTATAGGTATCAGCAGCGTTTATTTCTCCTGAGGCCTCTCCCCTGCCTTGGAGATGGACGCATTCTACCTATGTCTTCACACGGTCTTTTCTCTGTGTGCCCACATCCCTGGTTCCTCTTCCTATTCTTATGAGGGTGCCAGTCAGATGAGATTAGGGCCCCACCTCACTTACCACTTTAAAGGCTCTACCTCCAAATACAGTCACATTCTGGGGTCCTGGGATGAGGGCTTCAACATATAAATTCGGGGCAGATATAATTAAGTCCCTAATAAGAGTTACATCTAGATTTCCTAATTCCAAGTTCACTACTATTTCTACAACATCACAGGGACAGAAAGTCTTATTAGCTCAAAACATCACCTACTCAGTAAGGCCCTCCCTGGCCAACTTGTTTAAAATCACAAATCCCACACTTCCTTGGGGCACTTGCATTCATCTCTCCTACATTATTTTTTCCCTCATAGCTGTCATTTATTAATACCTATGGTTTTTCATTTATGTTGCATATTGTCCCATTTCATCAATATGTAATCTATGAGGATGGGGATTTTTCCGTTTTATTTACTGCTACATCTCTGGCACATAGAGCCTCACACATCCAAGTGTTCAATAAATATTTTTGACTGAATGCATGGATGTGTCAATGCATAAATAAATCTAAGTAAAATATCTTAGCCCACTTGAATGCTGGGGCGAGATAAGCATGCACTCGGCAAACGGAGAAGAAAGCTACCCACATTCTGAAAAGAGGGTCTCCATCTGCCCTGCCATATAAATAATCCCTACATGAGAACAGGCCATGGCAATAGCCCAGAACCATAGTGCTTTCATTCCATTGCTATTTTTTCCATGGAGTATTCAGACTTTCCAGACTGGAGCCTTCCAGCTCAGAATTTATTCTTGTGTATCTCTCCAGGGCAGTCATCAAGTATGCGATGTCACCAAAGCAGAAATCATCGAGAAACAGTTGCTAAGTTAGCAGGAGTTGATCAAATTCTGGAACCCTGCTCTAGGGCCTGACTTCAAAATCTGCCATGGGAAAGAGGCAGCCCTGGTTGTGTGTGGGAGTATGCACATTTATAGCTGCAGTGCTCCAGTGGGAGTGTCTTGTGCTGAGAAGAAATGTTTAAAGAAAAAAAAAAAAACACTCAAGTGGCTTCTTCTATCTTCTGGCAATCATATGTGAGCATTAAAAAAAAATAGGAAGAGAGAAGAATAATTGAGTAAACACAGAGAAAGCAGAAAAGGAGTGAAGGACCTGGTGGAAGACTTCTATTCCCGCAGGAACAGAGAAGCAGAGCTATTGTATCAGTAAATTACTATTTTTTACTATTTCCCGTCTTCCTTCTGTATTATTGTTCCAGGGTGGCCATAACACAGTACCACAAAGTGGGTGGCTAAACCACAGAAATTGATTGTTTCACACTGCGGAGGCTGGAAGTCTGAAATCGAGGTGCTGCCAGGGCCACGCTCCCTCTGAAAACTACGTCGGAATCCCTTCTTGCCTCTTCCTAGCTTCTGGGGGTTGGTGTTCCTCGGCTTCCAGCTGCATCTCTCTGTCCCAACCATTGTCATCCCAGGCATGTCTGCTTGTCTGTGTCTTCTCGTGGCCGTCTTTTTATGAGGATGCCATTCGCACCGGATTAGAGCCCCACCCTTCTCCAATATGAACACATCTTAACCAATTACTCCTGCAATGGTCCTAATCTCAAATAAGGTTACATTTTGAGGTACCAGGGGTTAGGACTTCGAACATATCTCTGTCTGGGAGGGGGTGTACAATTCATCCCATCACACCTGCCTAGGATAGAGAAGGTGGAGAGGACCTAAGTGGGTGAGTCCTCGATGCAAATGAATTAAAAACTGGGGACTGGTGGAGGGATGTGAGGTTGTCAGTTTTGCTGTCAAGCATCGGAGTGGGGACCAGGATAAAGGGAAAGATTGAAATAAGGAAAGGTCGGAAAATGACCTCATGATTGCAATATACCACGAAATGAGGGGAAAGATAAACACCACTCTGGGTTCTTCACTGCAAAAGATGAAAATAAATCAAAGCTAACCACACTCCAACTCCGCTGCTCCACTTGCAGATTGGTCCCTGGGAATCTGGAGGGAGTCCCACACACTGGTTACCCTGGCTTTTCTGGGTGGTTCTTGAGGTGATTCCACATTTTTTTTAATCTTAATTTTTTTTTGACTTCAGATTAATATGAGGGTACAAACAATTCGATTATAAGGTTTGTATTTGTTAGGTAAAATCCCTGTTGTAGCTGTGTCCTGCACCCAACATTTGCCATATACCCTTACATGGTACCCACTGGGTGGGAGCACACCCTTCCCCCACCCTTTCCCCATTCTATACTTTTTTCTTCAACTCAGTTCTCTTATTCCATAGATGAGAGAGACCTCGAATTCAGAAGATAACAGGGTTCGCCCAAAGTCTCTGGGGTTGATGATGTGCTGCCTCATTCTCTGCTCCCGCAGCATCCCGGCACGCTGAGACTGTGCGGGAATCCAGGGCCAGGTGCAGGTGTAGATATCAGTGGTGCAGACTTCAGGTGTGCAGAAATGCAGCTTTCCTCGTTACTGTACAATTCAGCCCAATTGCTCTTTCAAGCTCCCACTCTTCTGGGTAACAGAGATTAACTCAATCGGGGGTCATCTGAATCGCTTTATTGCCTAAACTCCCACCCTGTCACTGTGCCTGTATGCCCAGGAGGATGGATGATGAGGGGCATTGCTGCTGCCCATCTCATTGGCATGGGCAGTGTCTGCATCACAGCAAAGGCCTGGAGGTTTCGGTTCTTCCCTGTTTGCTCTTCCATTCCCCTCTTAACCTTGGTCCTTTCGAGCTATTTCCATGACCAGCCAGAGATAAGAGAAACATTTTGATATATTTCTTACAATGATGTCTCAGGCACATTTGCCTGGATTCCCCCTGAAGCCAACTCTACATACTTTACAACTCCCCAAAGATGCCGAGTGTCAGGGAGCTGTGTGTGACCTGCTGTATTCCCAGGGCCAACCAGGAAAGGAAGCACAGGGCTTCCAAGTTCTTGGATCCCTCCAAACTCATCTGAGGTTTCTAGTGCATTGTACCCAGAGATGAAGTCCAGGGCTACATCTTGAGGTCACTGGGAAAGGAGCTTCTAGCTTAGAGGTAGAAAAAGATGCTTCTCACTTTTTTTTTATCATTTTATCTTTATCATTATTCTCCCACATTTGTTGTTTATGTTATCAGCTCTGCAGGCCTTTCGAAGCCCAAACACTCATTTTTTTCTGCTTTTCTGTTGTTCTAACTATTCTCTGAAGCAATGGATACTCTTCATCTTGCTGGTATGGGAAACAGCCAGAGGATGAAAAGGAGCTACTGGGAATAAAAAACACATCATCTGATATATTAAAACAGGGCCCCAAACATGCACGTTGCATTAATGCCTCACATCTGTAAGTTATAAAATAATATCCAAATTGCATCCTCTTTGGAAACCCATTTTAATTACCAATAAATGGAAAGCAGACTGACTGACCTGTTCCTTATGCTCATTAAAAGATGTTATGAATTTAAAACCCACAGCAAAGTGCCTGGAACAGAGTAATGTTTAACAAAGATTGTATATGTATTCATAAAATTATTACTGCTTTCCCACATGCTTTGCACTGGTGAGGGTGCTATTTGTAATTCTCATGGACAGCCCTACACTAACCCATCTTTGAACTCCTCCTCCTTCTCTATTGAAAGGTGACGTCCCTGAATCCCAAAACCTTTTGAAGTCATCCCTTTTTATCTTTGTCGAGGGAGAACCTTCAAGATAACTGCAAGCCATAGACAGGATCTACACAGAAGGCTTGATTTATCACTGGCAAAAATAGAAAGAAAAATAAAATAAAATAAATAAAAGAAGAGATTAAATTGAATTGTGACTATGTTTAAGCACTTGAAGAAAAATTGCAATAATGAGCTAAAAATCAACTCTAAATTTGTTACTTGGGGAAAACCTTGGGACAACATAAGCAGGCAACATTCTTTCGCTTCAAACACATTGAGAGGTGAAGATGTCATTGATTTATTTTGTCATTTAATTTCCGTTCTTTCTCTTGGCCTTAAGCCACAGATGCTACAAGCCTCATGGTCGGACAATCAGAATTTTCTTTCTTTGCCCATTATTTTCCCCGTTGGCAGCATTCCCACAATAAGAGCCTGATGAAAATGTGCTTTCCCTGGTGGCTCTTTACTCTCTCTGAAAAAATCCAAAGGGGTTTGGGCAGCTTCCATCAAAGGAGAGATTCAGGGGAAGGTTCAGATGGGTTTTAGAAATCAGAGTGGCATGGCTTTCTCCCTAATTGTGTATGCAAGCTCACAAGGACAGTGGGAAGGCACTCTTCAAAGTTGGGTCTCTTCAAAGATTTCACAGTGCTGGAGGGTGTTTGCCAAGACTCTGGATCCCCACTGGGGTTCTCCTTCTGAAAGGTCGCAGAACTGGAAAGCTGATTTCCTTTTAAGATGCCACCCAGAGAGAGGTTATTATCACATTAGACTAGTTCCCAACTGCTAAGAGGAGGCTTAGGAGTACCAACTTGAAAAGATGCTTCTCTTTTGCATGCCATTTTGAGAAGCCTCCCATTTTTTTCTCCCAGTGGGTCCTCACTCTACCAGTTTGTGCAAATAATGCAATCCAAACCAAGCTGTCTGACATCAGCTTGTTCAAATGTCTGTTCTGACTTGGAATAATTTTTATAACAAGGACCATATTGTCCTAAAGAACAAACTAACACAAAGATTGCATAGTGTCTCAAACACTATGCTTAATTTGTGTCCCTGCCCAGACAGTTTATTCCCCTTCCTGGTGGTTTTAGAATGCTCCCAATTATTCTCCAATATCCACCCATTTACTCAAACATTCAAGAAGTATTAGGGAGACTCTTCCATGCCACAAACACTGAGTGAGGTCTTACAGATGATCAGCTAGTATTAATTCAAAAAGGAGCATATTCGAGTAGCTTCAGGACACTGAAACTTCAAATTCTCCATCTCCCAACCTCTACTCTTTGATTTTCTTTCAACTAGGTCCTCGTTAGTAGAATCATTTACTGCTACTAACTACTATAGGTAATGATGCCCTTGCACAGATTATGTTTTCTTATTTCATTCCAAGCTAGGATTGGTTCTCGTCTATGTTTCGTATAATGGTAGTGTTTATCCAATTGTGCCACACTAACATAGAAGTAGGCAGCCTTAACCACAGAAAAAGGAAAGGAATCTCATTTATCTATTGGCTTTTCAGCTGTTCCTTGCTTAGGACATGTCTCTGAGTTTAGCAGGGATGGAGGTGTGTAAATAGGGCAGTGCAGTTTTGCCAACTTTGATTTTGTCAGCCAACTAGCAAATTAAATAAATAGGAAACCTAAAAGATGAAGCAGAGCTTGTCTACTTGAGGCTACCAGATCGCTAAGCAGGACTGACGGTGACCTGAGAACTAAGGGCTCTGTCAAGGATGAAGGGAAAAACAGTGGTGTGCTAGAAAGACACTAAACAGAAGCTGGGGACTTGAATGCCTACCTTTGTCAATTTCTATGCTAGAGCAGCCTTCTTGTAGCTGTTTGGACTTGATGATAGATTTATGTCTGAGTATGGGGAAAGGAATATGGGAATGCTGGGTGCCAATATTGTGTAGAAATCAAAAACACAGGCCCCGTGTCTGTGTCTGGATTCCAACACCAACTAGGAGTTATGAGTATTTTGCTAACCTTGGGAAAGTTATTTTATTCCTGTGACTTAATTTTCTTATCATTTTCTTATTTTCACCAAAATATGGTGTTAGGCTCGGTGCCTGTAGCTCAAGCAGATAGGGTGCCAGCCACATACACTGAGGGCAGGTTGGCAGGTTCAAATTCAGCCCAGGCCCGCCAAACAACAATGACAACTACAACCAAAAAATAGCCAGGCATTGTGGCAGGTGCCTGTGGTCCCAGCTACTTGGGAGGCGGATGCAAGAGAATCGCTTAAGCTCAAGAGTTTGAGGTTGCTGTGAGCTGTGACGCCACAGCACTCTACCAAGCGTGACATAGTGAGACTATCTCAAAAAAAACAACAACAAAAAAACTTGGTGTTAATGATAATAATAGCATCAACCTCAAAAGATTTTTTTGTCAGTATTAAGTGAAATAACAGCTCCTGATACATAGTTAACCTTTAATGTATATTAGCTATATGGAAGAGATTAGGGTTTTTTCAAATATTTCCAGCTCTCTGCATTTGGGACAGAGTTGGATTGAATTTCCTGGTCCTGTGACTTCTCTGTGGTGTCACTAACATAGAAGTAGGCATCCTTAAACACAGGAATAGGAAGCTGGGGGCAGAAGTGACTGGGCTCACTTCCCCACAGCCTTGACTTGCTGCAGTGAGACAGACCGTCCAGAGTTCCCCTTTCCCTTCTGCCAGGCAATGTTCCGTTTAGTGGCAGCTTCAGTGGCCCAGGTCCAGGGGAAGGATGAGAGAATTGAGTTCCCCGCCAACTAGCCATGAACACGTGAGCAAACGACACATCTTTATTATTTTAAGTCACTGAGATGTAAGGGTTTGTTACCACAGCATAAACTACCAACCCTGACTGATAAAATGATAATTATGGTCATGTATTACAGAATAAAAAGAGACAAAACCAAACTTTATGTTAAGTTTGTCAGCGTCCAACTCTACTTATTCTTTTGTTTTAATAATGACTTTATTAAGCTATCATTTACATACCATAAATTCACCCAATTCAATTGTATGATTCGATCTTATTTTGTATATTCACAGGTATGTGCAAGCATCACCATGGTCAATATTAGGTCGTTTTCATCACCTTGAAAGATACATTTTAGCCGTCACCACCTAATCTCCCCAGCACCCCAACACTGTCATCCAATACTAAGCAAATACACCAATCTACCTCCTGTCCCTATAGATTTCCACATTGTGGATGGAATTAAATTTATGGAATCATATAATAATGTTTTGTTTTGTTTTATTTTGAGACAGAGCCTCAAGCTGTCACCCTGAATAGAGTGCTGTGGCATCACAGCTCACAGCAACCTCCAATTCCTGGGCTCCAGCGAGTCTCTTGCCTCTGGCTCCCAAGTAGCTGGGACTTCAGGTGCCCGCCACAGTGCAGCCATCATTGTTGTTTGGCATTTGTGTACAGTTTTTGTGTGGATATAGGTTCTCATTTTTCTTGAGTGTATACATGGAGGTAGAATTGGCTGGCTCATCAACATAGAGTTACTATGTTCAATCACGTGAGAAATTGTCAGACTCTTTTCCAAAGTAGCTATACCACTTTACATTCATTTTATATTCCCACCGCCATTTTATACACATCAGGAGGTCATGAGACTTCTTCACAGTCCCATCAACATCCCTTATCTGACGTTCTTATTCTTCTTACCCTAGTAGATCTGAGACGGTGTCTCCCTGTGGTTTGCTTTGCACCTCTCTGATGACTAGTGGTGCTCAGCGTCCTTTCATTTGCTTATTGGTCATTTGTGTATCTTCCCGGAGAAACATCTACTCAAGTTCTTTGCCCGTTTTAAAAGTCAGGTTGTTGTTTTTTGTTGTTGTTGAATTGTAAAAAATTCTTTGTTTTCCAAAATTAATTCTTATTGGATATACAACTTGGAAATACATTGTCTCATCCTGGGGACTCTGTCAATAGCATCTTTTGATGCCCAAATGCTTTATTTTGATGAAGTCTTATTTCTCTAACTTTTTGTTGTTGTTGCTGTGATTTTGCTGTCATAGCTAAGAAATCATTGGCAAATCCATTATCACAAAGCTTTCCCCTATGTTTTCATCTGAGTTGAACTTTTAGTTCTTACATTCAGGTGTTTGATCTACTTTGAATTCATCTTTTAATATTGCTTGAGGTAACAGTTCAACTTCATTCTTTTGTGTATGGATATCATTTTACCAAACTGTTTGTTGAAAAGAGTATATGCTCATTTTATTTGTTTCATTAAGCAAATTATTTGAAATTGACCATACTTGCATTTATTAATAGATCATTTCTTTCTCCTTTTTTAATTTTCTTTTGGGACATTGTCCCACTCTTTCACCCTGGGTAAAGTTCCATGGCATCATAGCTCACAGCAACCTCAATCTTTTGGCCTCAGGAAATTTTCTTGCCTCAGACTCCTGAGTAGCTGGGACTATAGGCATTAGCCACAATGCATGACTAGGGTTTTGTTTTGTTTTTTTCAGTATTGCTCAGGCTTGTCTTGAACTCCTAAGATCAGGCAATCTACTTGCCTGGGCCTCTCAGAGTGCTAGGACTACAGGTATGAACCACTGTACCTAGCCAATAGTTCGTTTCTTGCAATTTTCTTTGTATTTCCTTATGTGATTACACAACAATTTGTTTATTCATTCCTTTATTGATGGGCATTGTATTGTTTTTAATTTAGGGATATTACAAAGAAAGTTTTTATAAACATCATGTATGAACTTAAGCTTTGATATCTCTTGGATAAATACATGGGAGTATAATAAATTATTTGGGAAGTATATATTTAACATTGTAAGATACCAAACAATTTTCCAAGAGGGCTGCCGTGGGTCTACATTTTTACCAGCAATGGATAAGGTTTCCAATTGCTTTATCTACACTTAGTATCAGAAGACTTTTTAATTTTAATCATTCTAAAAGGTATATATCATCATGGTTTTAGTTTACATGTCTCTAATGACGACTGATGATGTCGAATATACTTTCATGCATTTCTTTGGTGTCTGTATACTATGTTTTGCAAAAAGTCTGTTTGTATTTTTTGCCTGTATTTTAAATTAGACTTTTTTTTTTATAATTTTATTGAATCATAATTCTGTACATTGGTGCAATCATAGGGCATGATTCATATACATTCAGAAATGTTTTCATCGTACTGTTACAGATAGCCTTCATGGCATTTTCTTGATCACTATATAAAG